>WNWK01040338.1:0-17027 GCA_009830355.1 Cherax destructor | reverse complement strand
TAAGGTGGGATGGACAAGGTGGAAGTTCACGCTGGGATGGCAGGGGATGCGGGGAGGCAGGGGATGCTGGGATGGCAGGGGATGCTGGGATGGCGGGGGACTGGGATGGCGGGGGATGCGGGGATGGCGGGGGATGCGGGAGAAAAGGGGATGCTGGAGACAAGGGGATGCTGGAGAAAAGGGGAGATGGAAAATGAGAGAGAGAACAGGAGAGAACAGAAAGAATAAAGGGGAACAGTAAAAAAGAAAACAGAGGGACAAAAGAGAGAAACAGTGAGAGAGTCTTTTCTACCCCCCCCTACCTTGAACCCCCCCGTCATACCTATTCTCAAAACTCTGTATCTAACCTGCCTTTTTTTCCCCAAATCACCCAGGGGCTGAAGAAATGCTTCCACATCCGTGTGTGTGTGTGTGTGTGTGTGTGTGTGGGGGGAAGGGAAGAATAAAATACTTACAGGTACTAAGGAATTATTTAAGCGTGACTTTTTCATGCCATTGGTAGAAACTTTTAAAACTTTCTCCCAATGGACTTTCCCACGATGCTTCTCTGAACTTTGAACGTCGTGGTGGGGATATTGCTATACCGTTTTCTTTTTATATACAGCTGGGTTTTGGGAAACGTTGTATATGGATAAAAAGCGCATCGCGACGTCTTTACTGCGTCGACTTTTTACCTGTTGAACTTTATCAAGTTATTATACCCCTCTAATAAACAACAATGCGCAGTTAATGGTTGAAGGGGGAGCAAAAGTCGTAATAAGTTTCGTCTATGTGCGGGTTGGGTAAAAACTGTAAACAGCGAAACGTTGCCCAAAAAAAGGCTTCTCCACAATTTGATCATCATATCACACAGGGATGTAAAGACTCAAAACACACACACACAACACAAACACAACATACACAAACACAAACACACACAACACAAACACACACAAACAAACACACACAACACAAACAAAACAAAACACACACACAACACACAAACTATAAACAAACAGACTAGCACACGTAAGAAGTAAGGAAGAGAGAGATGATAAAAAAGGGGTGTTTGGGGAAGCTGAAAGGAATCTTTTCGGGAAAACCGCCAGAATCAAAAAAGAAAACCTCACCGAGGTTTCTTTCCAATCCCATTATCTCCTTCTTCTCCCCACGCGTTAAAAGGGCGACCCTTGTTTCAAATACGATTTTCGGAGAACTCGAAGCTGAAAATATATATGAAAAAGAGAATAAGGGTTCAAAAATAAAATGATGATAATGTTTTTGGCCCTGGAAAAACAGGTGTCCTTTTCTGGAAGATGTTATTCTTGGTCCTGGAAAAACATGTCTTTTAGCTGGAAGATGATAATGATTTTGGCTCCGGGAAAGACATGTGTCTTTAAACTGGAAGATGATAATGATTCTTGGCTCCTGGAAAGACGGTGTCCTTAATAGCGGGAAGAAGATGATAATGATTCTTGGTCTCGGAAAAGCGGGTGCCCTAATAGTGGAAGATGATAAAGTTTTTGGCCCCGGGAAAAGAGCCAAAATGTGTCCTCTTTATTGCAAAAATGATTTTTGGGCCCCCGGGAAAGAGCAAAGGGTGCCTTCAATAGCCAAGATGACAATGATTCGGGGCCCGGGGCCTAAAACTGGGGATTCTTGTCCCCAACAAACACCAGTTTAATGTAGGCCGTGAAGTTCAGCTCGGCCCCCGCAATTTTCCCACTTTCTTCACCACATAATTCTTTCTCTCTCTCCCCTCTCAGGCATCTTTGACTCTTATTCTTTGTGTCGCTGTTGTTCTTTCCATGCCCCTTCTTTATCTGTTGTTTTTGCTTCTTTGGGAGATGCCCTTTCTTTTTTATTCTCTTCCGAGGAAAAACTCAACGTTATAACATTAACTCAACATTAATAACACTAAGTGAACTTTAAATGAACACAATTATGTTTAATATAACAGATTGTACCAACTTGAGGTGTGTTGAAAATGCAAAAAATACCGACCAGTTGGGGTCATTGTTGAAAATTTCGCCCCACAGTAGGCTTCTTCATAAATACAGAGGCAGCAGGGTGTAGTGAAATGAATTTGATGTAAAAAGTCCATCAACCTTGGAAAAAATATTTGAGGTGGTCGTCCCCCTTCATTTCCACTACACCGCTCCCTGTGTGTGTGACTGAAGAAACCCCGTGTAAGCAAAAGTTTCAACAATAAAGATCTTTATAACCCTTCTCCGGGCCCTATGCTGTACTTTCTAAAAACTGATGGACTGAAAATCGATTCCAGCCTGAGGGGCATTACCTCAAAAACCTCCCCCCCTTTTTTTTGTTGTACTGGACTGATGAAGCCACTGTGTGGTGAAACGTTTCTTCAATAAAGATTCCCATATGTTGCATGTCTCACTCTTAACAATAAAAATACTAACTTTTCACGTGTCTTAGTCATCAACTGGTTGTGGTGGAGCACAATTATGACACATAAAATATTATATAAAACAATGTCAACATTTTTAATGAAATACAAAACCGGTTTCCCACACACACACACACACACACACACACACACACACACACACACACACAAACACAAAAACTGTAAATTCCTAATCTAAATAACCCCCACAATACATGGCAAATCTGCTAAAATACACCTCTATATATCATACTTTGAAAAAAGGGCCAAAAACTGCAGGCGAACAATTTGTTGTGTAAGGGTAGGACACAGCTCCACTGCTGCTGCTGCTGCTGCTGTGCTGCTGCTGCTGCCCCCGCCCCAAACACTCCCCAGACATTCGTAACATTATTCTTCTGACATTAATGTGCTCAATTTTGGACAAATATCTCATGGGGGGAAACTAAAATGAAGAAAAGGATGTGGATTTTATGTGCACCGTGTAATGTGTTAATTTGCACACATACACACGCACACACACACACACACACACACAAAAGGAAGTGGAACACGGGAGGGGTTTTAGTAGGCAGGATCCATACATAGTTTTAAAGAGGTACGATAAAGCTCACGGAACGGGGAGGACATAGTAGCGACCAGCAAAGGGGTGGGGGTCGGGAACTGCCACTCGCCCCCGAACTACAACTATAGACAACTAGGTAGGTACAAGGTTTCCCCGACTAGTCCGGGAGCTAAGGGGGATGTCCTACGAGGAGAGGTTAAGGAAATCCTGACGACACTGGAGGACAGGAGAGATAGGATGTTGATAACGATATATAAAATACTGAGAGGAAATGACAAGGTAGACAGAAACAGGATGTTCTAGAGGGGGGGACACAGCAAAAGGGGGCCCGTTGGAAGTTGAAGCTCAGGTGAATCACAGGGATGTTAGGAAGTATTTCTTCAGTCACAGAGTTGTCAGGAAGTGGAATAGTCGGGAAAGTGATGTAGTGGAGGCAGGATCCATACATAGCCTTAAAAAAGGGTATGTAAATTGGAACAGGGAAGAGTGGCCTAGTAGCGACCAGTGAAGAGGGGGGCCAGGAGTTAAATCGACCCTGAAACCACAATTTGGTGGTGATACACACAAAAAGGTTTATATGGGAAGGAGGGTGGGTTGATCTGGCGTCCGTGAGATGACAGAGGGTGGGAGGGAGGCTGTGTGGGTGGACCCCGCCACAAATAACACCAGCAATGAACCATTGCCTTAAGAAATGTGTTTGTACTACACCCGAGTCTGGCACAACCCTGTGGGTTTGTGGGGGTTTAAGGTGGGGTTTATGACGTGGTGTTTGCAGCGTGGGTTGTTAGGAAGATTCGCCCAGGAAACAGAACTGTGTAAATTATTATTATTTTTTTTTAAACATCGGCCTTTTCCCCACCAAGGTACGGTGACCCAAAAAAAGACAAACTTTCACCATCATTCACCCATCACTGTTGCCAGAGGCATGCTTCCCTACAGTTAAAAAAGCAACATTAACCCCTCCTTCAGAGTGCAGGACTGTCTAAGTCTCCTCCCGGTTTCCCTGAACCCCTTTTAAATGTTATTATTATTATTAACATAAGAATGGGGGAAACTGCACAGGCCACTGGCCCCACTGGGAGTACTTATTTTAACCGGGGGAAGACAGTGTTGTTTAGTAAGTCAAAGTGTATAATTTAAACAAAACCTTGGGGGGGGGAAGAGGGGGGGGAGGGTGTGTGGGGGTGATATAAATACAATTCACATTTTGTATGGTTCAGTTTGGGTTTTACCTGGGTGGGGGAGGGGGGAAGGAAAAAAAGGGGGGAGTCAAAAAGAGGGGGGGAGAAAAAAGGGGAGGTGGGGGGCTGGGGAGCTAAGAGAGGAGACAGGGTGATTGAAAAAAAAGAGGGGTTAGAAAAGAGATTAAGAAAGGGAAAAAAAGGGGAATGAGAGAAAAAAAAAATCACACTTGACCCCCCAAAAAAACACCATGGTGACAGATTTTTTTGACCAAAAGAATGCCCAAAACCAGAGCCCAAAAAAAAAGGAACTAAAAAATAAACCCATGACCCCTTTTTTTTAGTATTAATAAAACTGCCAATGTCAATATTTTTCTGTCAAACATTAACCAAGCTGAAGGCATATTATTATAAGTAGTAGTAACAGTAGTAGTAGTAACAGTAGTGAAAACAGTAGTAGTAGTAGTAACAAATAGTAGTAGTAGTAGTAACAGTAGTAGTAGTAGTAGTAACAAAAAAAAATATATATAGAACATAGTAGTAGTAACGAGTAGTAGTAGTAGATATATAAATATAGTTGTGTCTGTGTCAAAAGTAAAAGTATATTAAATAATATATAAAGTAATAACAGGTAATGAAGCAATTATAGAACGTAGTGTAGTAAAAAGGGGGAGTAACAGGAGTATAAACGAAAAAAGAGTAATAAAAGAGAGAAGGAGAAAAAAAAATAGAAAGGAAAAGAAAAAGGAAGGAAACATATATGTTTCTTTGATGATTGGTGGGTCAAGATGAAAATGGTCTTTTGCCCTGTGTCATGTTCTTCAAAAAAAATTTTAAAGTTTAAATTTTCAACTTGCATCGGTTTTCAAAACCATTTTAAAAAATGTGTCAGGCGTCCAGGAGGGTTTGTGGACCCGGGTCGGAATTAAAAAACCATCAAGACCCTCAAAACCCGTTTCTAACAAGCTCTTGGGAAAAATTTGCCCACACACCTTCACAAATCACTGACTTTCCCAAAGTTTCACACAAAAGGTAACTCCTTGTGCAACCCTCGTCCACTTGTCTCTATTTTCGTCCCTAACGCCTCGAGAATTCTGCGACAAGGGGTATCACTTTCCCCTTTTGGAGTGGACAAGTGCATACACTTACCAGTCACCAAGTGCTCAAGGTGTTTACGCCGAGGCGCCCTGCCCCCTTCAGACTGGCCCCCACGCAAGAATCGTAAACAAAAAAAATTTCAAAAATTTGACATGTCCAACATCTGGGATCTTAACTGTAGACGTATCACCATCCAAAAAGTCTACAATAAAGATACCCCGATTTGAAACTAATTTTTATGCATAACTCCCCCTGCCTAACTCATCTTCTAACCCATTCATGTATAACGTACTCCTTTTTAACTCATCTTCTAAACCCTTTCGTGAATATTTGAACGATTCCTGTCTTTCATAACCATTTTTTCCGTCTAAAACTGCGATTGATTTCTAGATTAGTTAACTGTAAACTGCAGTTACCTAATCTAACCTAGAATCAGGTGAACATAGACTGAACAAAGGTGAAAGGTCTATGTTCCTTTGAGATACACATCTTCAGTAAGCGCAGCAGTAACTAGCAGCAACGTAACGAGCAGCAGCGTAACTGGCAGCAAACTGCGCAAAACGTAACATGGCAGCCCGTAACACTGGCAGCAACAGTAACAGTGGCAGCAGCAGTAACAGGGGGCAAGGGAACAGTAGCAGGCCCAAAAGAGCAGGCAAAAGCATCAACAAGGTAACGGTGGTAGCAGTAAAAGTAACAGTACAACAACGTGAAGCGAAAAAGAACAGTAGCAACAGTAACAGGATCAGCAGCAAAATTAAAGAGCAACAGTAACAGTAACAATAGGACAGCAAAAATAGCAGTAACAACAACAGTAAAAGCCGCCTGGCGGCATCGAATAGCCTCAGGGGAGCAGTGACAACATAGCACAACAGAAGTAACAAGCAACACGGGAGCAGCAGTAACACCTACCTCAACAGTCACAAAAATAGCAGTAAGAGCACCAAAAGCAGCAACAAAGCCAACGCAGGATCTTGAACTATTCAATAAGAGAGACAGCAGCACAACCCCAATGGGCACTTCAACAGGAACAGCCTACTGACGACAGTAGAGAGTAAACAGCAGCAGCAGTAACAGCGCAGCAACAGCAGCAGCAGCAAAAGCAGCAGCAGCAAACACAATTATACACATAAGAATTAACAGCCTCTCGCAAATTTTCAAAACTGAATAATATCAGGCGACGGGGAAAATAAAACAGAAAAATTGAACAATAAGTGAGTCGTAGAAAAGAGGGGGGAGGTTGGGGTGATGAAAAGGGTTGGTGAGGGGTGAGAGCAAAGGGTGAGAGCAAAAGGGGGTGATAAAAGAAAAAGGAGAAGAGAACGGGGGGAATGAGGAACTTGTCCGTGATGAAAAGGGAATGTGGGGAATGTGGGGGGAAGGGGAGTATGATGGGAAATGAAAATTAGAGGGGGAAAACGGGGGTGGGGGGGAGAGGGAGGAGGGAGAGGGAGGAGGAGAGAGGGAGGAGGAGAGAGGGAGGGGGGAGAGGGACGGGAGAGAGGAGGGGGCAATGAGGGGGAATAAAGTGCAGGGCAGCTTGGGGGTTGCACAGCCACGGGGTTTCTAAAATGTTTCATAACTCTTAAGACGAGACCTGGAGAACAGATGAGTGGGAGGAAAAGAAGAAGAAGAAAAGAAGAAGAAAAAGAAGAAGAAGAAAAAAAAAGAAGAAAAAAAGGAGAAAAGAAGAAAAAAGAAGAAGAAAAAAGAAGAAGAAGAGGAGGAGGAAGCGCTCTTTTACCTTTAAGTCATTATCAATACTTTATACTATACTATATATAAAAATATAAAAAATATATATATATATATATATATATATATATATATATATATATATATATATATATATATATAAATGCCCCCCCAAAAAACAAGCGGGTATATAAGAAAAGATCCATCACAAGACTCGATACTGCTACTGGTGACAGTCAAGTTTCGGGCCCCGGCCATCACAAATGCCCATATATTTTTTTCCACGTGGGCCCTTTCCCCACCGGGCGGGTGGCCCAAGGAAAAAAACGAAAGTTTCTCCTTTTACATTTAGAATATATTCAGGAAAAGGGGGTTACTCCCCCTTGCCCCGGTTTTTTAGTGCCCCCGAACATGGTTGGAAGAAGAATTCTGTTCCACTTCCCCATGGAGATAAAGAAAAAAGAACAAGAACTAGTAAGAAAATAAAGAAAACCCAGGGGGGGTGTGTATATATATGCTTGTACATGAATGTAGTTGCCTAAGTGAAAGGAAGTAGCAAGATGTACCTGAAATCTTGCATGTTTATGAGACAGAAAAAAGACACCAGCAATCCTACCATCATGTAAAACAATTACAGCTTTCATTTACACCACTTGCCAGGACGGTAGTATCTCCTGGGCAGTTGCTGTCTACCACCTCTGGAACTGTCTTGGGGACCCTCATTCTCAGAGAAAGAATAAACTTGCTTCAGGGAAAACTCAAGGTTCTCCTGAAGCTGTTTGAAAATTTTCTCCTACCCCCTATATTTTATATAGATTTTATTTAAAGACAAAATACAATGACAAAGATGCAATAGGGAGTAGAACATAGATAACTCGGACTACATCTCGAATACTTCGTCCAGCTCCCCGGTGGTGGGCCCGTGCCCAGAATGCTAGGGGCTTTTTTCCTCTGGATCCAACACTGAGTCTCTAAAAGAGGGGCCCCTGGGTCCCGGGTTTCTTGATATTTTCACCTAGTATTTGGGGAATTTTTTAAAGCACACTTATGCCCAAGGGTCTCCGCCCCTAGGGAGAAGTTCAGAAGGGGGGAAGGGCCCTTTCATTTGCGGGTCTTCTGGGTCTCCCTGTGGCTGGCACTCCCCCCTTTCCTACGGGTATAATGTGTCTGCCATTGGGGCCACGGGTTTAGTCCGAATTTGTTTTACCACCTTCTGGGTGCATAGTGGCTCCATCGGACGTTTTTGATTTCCGTCAGACCTCTGCACTTGGGGTTCCTTTGGGCGGGGAAGGGCTGTGGTGAAACCCCTTTTTATGTGTCGTTGACCTCCCTGTCAATATTCCCCCTTCTGATGGGACCCGAGACCATGAAGTAAATTGATCCCCTCCCCTGCCAAAAACACCTATGTTGGTGAGTAGGGGGGCTGGCAAACAACACCAACCCAATGGCCTGTGGATCGAGTCGAGTCCCGGGGGAAAGGGAACAGCAGAAGGAAATCTCCTGAGTGTGGTGCCTTCCCGCTGGGAGTTGAGTTTTTGTTTTCCTGAAGCGTTGGTGACCTGCTTGGTGTTTTTCCATGATCAGTTTGTCCCAGTGGGACTGTTTGTTTTTGGGGGGCTGGTCCAAAGGTCTGAAGGATGTCCCACCAAAGGCGTTCATGAACCTGGGGTCTTGAGCTCCTCCCGCCCCGCTTCCAATCTTTTGACTAACCCCCGCAAGCCAAACACAAAGACAGAAATGCAGGTAAAGTACCTGCGTTTTTTGCCCCCCTATACCCCGCCCAGGGGGGGCCCCTGATCCCATTGCTGATCTTCTGTGACGATTGATGCCTTTTTAAAGGTTGATCTCAGGGTGAGTCATATTCGTGGTGTTGGGTTGTCAAAAGGGTCCACCTCAGGAAGTGAGGAGTCTTGGCAGAGTAAGACATCTTGTGAGGAAACGGGGGCATTAGGGCAAAACGTTATTCTCCTTTTCTCTTGGTCATTCAGTTTGCCTTGAGGACCGTGTCGATGACCGGCCCCCAGGGGTCCCCGAGGGTACTTTGGATGGAGTTAGTAGAGATTCCCCGGGAGGAGTGTTCGATGGCATTGATTTTTTCCCGGGTTCGTTGTGATAATTTCACACTTGGGGATTGAGGATAGCCCAAACTTTTTCTGTGTTTTCACCAGTTGTAGGTCCTCTAACGGGGATTTTGCCCTCCAAGTCCACATCCGGCCAATGTTGATTGGAGGGGGGTTATTCTCACTAAGCAGAAAGAAGGGGCATGTGGATCCCCCGCTGAATACCCCCTGATAAAGGGAACTTATGTTCACTAAAAAAAAATTGGGGGGTTTGTTGGGCCATGAAATAAAGGGGAAAAAAACTGGGAACCGATCCCAAGGGCCCCGGAAGACCAATCTTTTTTTCCAAATTAAAGGATTTCAAAAATCAAGTTTGACTACCCTTGTTTTTTGGTAGGCCCATGTACCCCTTCCGCATGAGCTGCGGTTACTTGGAGACCCCAAAGCCCCTTGGGTGGTGGAAAAGGCAGCTTCTAGGCGAATGTTTTTTTTGCTTTAGCCAGACGGCGAAGTGTTACCAACAAAATGGGTCGATTCCCCCCATCCCTTCTTCAAAGCAAATGGGCCCAAAAAAAAGGTTTAAATTTTTTTGGGATCCTTCAGTTGTTGACAAATTGTTAACTCGGTGGGAAAAATTGACCTGATGCGCCATCTGGTTTACCATTTTTTAAGGTTTGGTCGAATTCCGTGTAACCTCCGAAATCCGCTGGAAATGACACTACCGCCTTATAGACTTCTGATTTTGGCAAAATTAACGTTCAGTGAGGGGCTTCCCCAGGGGTTGTTGACGACTATGGTGCCCCTTTTTGGGTGCTTGTCTCTTATGTTTGGGCTGTGGTCTCATCTTTGGGGCTAATGTCGTCCAATTTTCTGATTGCTCCCACTGTGTTCCCTTCGATTTTTTTTTCAACCGTGCCCCAAAATTTTTCGTTTTCAGTGGAATTTTCGGGGCTACCTCTTGATTTCCGCGATGATGGGGAGGGCACTATCCGTTCTTGGGGAGTTACCCGATGACTGATGTGGTTTGGGTTCTCGTCTTTCAAGAACTGCAAGACAGACATTGCCAAAAGGAGCAGGTTACGCCATGCTTTAATGATGCCTACGGCTTCAAAATTGGGGAACCCCATTCACCTCTTAAGAAGGTCTGTGAATTTCCCCCCTGCATATGGACGGCTGTTTGGAATGTGGGATGGGTACTTAGCAGTGGTTTTAATGCCAGCAGAAGGTTTTCTCAAAGAAGGTTGCCATTGGAATTTCATCTGCCTTGGTACTGTAGGGTGCCCCTTCTGGGGCCTATGTGATCCCGCCCCCATAGGTGACCGTTGTGTTTCCCCGTGACTTCACATAAAAACACTTTTCTTGATTTGAATTAAGGAAATGGTTTCCCCTTCCAAAAGACTGCATATATTCACACACCACCCTGATGATAATCCCGGAGATGTTCAATTGGGCGATTTGTCCAAAACCCAGGGGATTCCCACCCCTCTCTCTCTCTCTCTCTCTCTCTCTCTCTCTTCTCTTTTTATATATATATATATATATATATATATATATATATATATATATATATATATTATATATATTATATAAAAACGCAGGTATGGACTTTAAGTCAAAATTGTAACAGCATCGGGGGAAACAATGAAAGGGATTCCCAGCCAAGGGCCTTTTAAACTGGGAAAAATCGTGTCGGTGTTGCGCGCAATATACGTCTCGCAAAAATACGATTCTCTAAACATGCCTCAGATTCGTTGTATTACGTTGCGGTTTAACGAGAGGGTAATCTTTACTTCTTAATGTCCCGGCCTTTTCCCCGTACTTTTCGTTGAACGAAGATGATAAATTTTGTTGATGGGGAAGCATTTAGTGACCTTGAGCAGAATGCTTGGGAATTAATAGGGGGAAATTTTGAGTTTGTTCTCTTTCTTGAAGGTAGTGGAAAAATCACCGTTCTTCTGTTACTCAGATTCGTTATATTCAGAGCAGCATTCACTGGTTAAAACTTACGATAATAAATATTAAAATCTTGGGGCTCTTGTAATGTTGGAAGTTGATATAATTTATACCATCAGGGAAAAACACTGTGTATTATTCTGAGGTGAAATTTTGGTTATGATGTGAACTCTCTGTGAACCTGATAGAGCTCTAGTCAAAAAAGCGGACGTAAACTCACACAGAAACATGACTTGATAAAGCTCTACACAGAAACATGACTTGATAAGCTTCACAGAAACATGACTTGATAAAGCTCTACACAGAAACAGATTGATAAATCTACACAGAAACATGACTTGATAAAGCTCTACACAGAAACATGACTTGATAAAACTCTACACAGAAACATGACTTGAAAAAGCTCTACACAGAAACCTGACTTGATAAAGTTCTAAAAGAAACATGACTTGATAAAACTCTACACAGAAACATGACATAAAGTTCTACACAGAAACAGACTTTAAAAAACTCTACACAAAAAATGACTTGAAAAAGCCTACACAGAAACATGACTTGAAAAAACTCACAGAAACATGACTTGAAAAGCTCACACAGAAACATGACTTGATAAAGCTCAACAGAAACATGACTTGATAAACCCACAAAAACATGACTTGATAAAGCCCTACACAGAAACATGACGATAAAGCCCTACACAGAAACATGACTTGATAAAGCCTACACAGAAACATGACTTGATAAAGCTCTACACGAAACATGACGAAAAACTCACACAGAAACATGACTTGAAAAAACTCTACACAGAAACGACTTGTAAAAACTCTACACAGAAACATGACTTGATAAAGCCACACAGAAACATGACGATAAAGCTCTACACAGAAACATGACTTGATAAATTTACACAGAAACATGACTTGATAAAGCTCTACACGAAACATGACTTGAAAAAGCTCTAAAAGAAACATGACTTGAAAAAGCTCTACACAGAAACATGACTTGAAAAAAGCTCTACACAGAAACATTATTGAAAAAGCTCTACACGAAACATGACGATAAACCCCTACACAGAAACATGACTTCATAAGTTCTACACAAACAAATGACTTTATAAAGCCTAACAAAGTCCTTGTTTTTATGGTGCCAAATAAGTAAAACTTGCTATTTTGGCCTAAATAGAAACCCTTTTTTGCCGAATAAGGAAGGGAAAATTTGTGTACAATAATTTCAAAAAATCATTCTGACCAACAAAAAAAATATATTTCATTGTGTTTGTTTATTAAATTATTGTAAACTTATGTAAAATATATTTAGATGGATTGGGCTAAATTAAATTCGCTGTTATAATAAGGTTAATAAGTTTTCAAAAGGTTCTTTTGGTACAAAATTAAATTTTTACATTAACATAAATGAAAAAAAATATATCTTTAAACGTATTAGAAAAATTTTAGAAAGTACTTAATTTTAAATAAGTTCTTGCTAATTGCCCAAATTTTTACCTATTCGGCACGAATTATATATATATATATATATATATATATATATATATATATATATATATATATATATATATATATATATATATATATATATATATATATTTTTCCAAAAAAATATAAAGGTTTTTCCCAAGGTTTTTAAAAACATGGAACCACCTGTTGCATTATTATGCAAAAACAGAGATATGCATATCTATGCAAATTGACCCTAGTTGCCATGAAAAAAAGGTGGGCATTGTGTAGCAATACATGAAAAAAACAGCCATTGTATTTTCCCAATCCCTTTTTTTAAAGGGGCTTAATCAGAGGTATATTTTTTTCATCTGTGATTCCTTTCCCTTTTTGCTAAAAATTTTCCCTTTAATATTCCAAGCCGGGGGTTAAAAATGTTGGTTTTTTATACGGCCTGTGATGTCTTGTGTGTGTGTTAGGGTGTGTTTGTGTTAGTGTGTTAGTGTGTGTGTGTGTGTGTGTATATATATATATATATATATATATATATATATATATATATATATATATATATATATATTTTTGTGTATGTTTTTGAGTGTGTGTTTGAGGTTTTGGTTACTCCCCTAGTTGTACTCACCTAGTTGTGGTTGCAGGGGGAGTAAAAGCCCTGGCCCCGCCTCTTCACTGGCCGCTAGGGTCATTTTTGCGCCATAAGCTTTATCATCCTCTGTTTAAAAGTTTAAGAGCCTGCATCCACTACATCGCTTGTGTGTGTGTGTGTGTATGTTGTTTGTGTGTGTGTGTGTGTGTTGTTTAGGTGTTGTGTGTGGTGTTTAATACATTACTCTATAAACTCAATATAATGAACACTCAAAACGAAAACACACCCCGGGGATCCCGGGACGCCAATAGCAGCTGTGGTACGTGGGGACCCCCCACCTGCCAGGACTACGGTTCGCTCCCCACCCATTTATACACAAATACAAAAAAATATCTACGAGTTTTTGAACAGAATTTTTCTGAATTAATATAAACAGCGAAACACTCTTTGTAAATTCTTTTATCTGAAATTTGGTTAGGCTGTAATCCCCCAATTAACGATAAAGTCACAATGCGAAACGGGCTACATAAAGCTCTATACTGAAAAAACTACTTGAAACTGACTTTGTGGCTCTACATGGAAATATGACTTGACAAACCTCTATACAATGTCCCAAGAGGGGTTTTTTGACCTTTTCCCTTTCCCTTCCCCTTTCCTCTTCCCCCCCCCCCCCCCCCCCCCCCAAACACACACGGGTTTTTTCCTGGACTGACGCAGTTGTCATTGTCTTCAAACTACGCTATTTTTCGCGGTGGCTCGCGCTCCGGTATCATGCCTGCCCTGCTGCAGCCGGCGGCGCTGTGAATTTCCGGTGGGCTGCGCGCTTCCGGCTGGTGACCAACCGCCTGGTTGCGTTGTTATGGTGGTTATGCTCTGATTGGTGCCCCGCCGGGTTCACTGATTGCTTGCGGTCCCACCACTGTGGTAATGTGAGGCCCAAAGATTTAGTTCCCTGAAGGGGGAAAAGGGGGGCGAAGTGGGTGGGGATGGGGGGGAGGGGGTGGGGGTGGGTGTGAATGTGGGGATACTGGATTTGGTTGCTGTGTGTGTGTGTCCTGAATACTTATAAATACAAATATTTGAATATTTAATTTCAAAACAAAAGTATTCTCCTTTGGGGCACAAAGACTTGGGAAGGTTGCGAGGTTCGCAGCGCCTTATAACAATCACTGTGAGGCGTAATGCGTTGTTAATTTGGGGAGTTACTTTTCCCCCAGGCGCTGGTAACCTGTTGGGGCCCCAAAAATGGGTTTAAGTAACGGGGGGTTTTTAGGGGAACGGGGGGGTGGGGGGGGTGGTAACGGAGGTGGGTGGGTTTTTGGGAACGGGAGGTGGGTGGGGGTTTGGGGTGGTAACGGTGGGTGAGGGTAACGTTGGGTGGGTTATGTAGATGGGTGGAGTCACCCTCATACCTGGAGTTACCGACATATCTGGAGTCCCCCGACCTGTGAGGGGCCGGTGCGTTAAAAAATATTTTCCCCATCGTCTAGTTTCTCCAGTAAAAAAAGTGTGTAAGTGCCCGGGCCCAAGACGTAACAGCCTCACACCAGGCATGGGGATTACCAATAGACCCATGGCGCCTTCAAGAGGGCGGGACAGATATTTAAAAGTCATACCTGATCAGCCAGGCTGTGGTTCGAAGGTTGGACTATTTTAACCAGCAGTAACAGCCTGGTTGACCCCCGATACCGGGGGCCCTGGTAAGGATGGGCCAGGGGGGTTGATCCCAAACACCCTCTAGACCCCAAATTAACGGGATACAACAAAGACCATAGCTGACATCAATGATTATATAGAAAGCCCTTGTTAGGGAGGCATTTCGGGGAAAATTGGTCAGTTTTGCCCCCGGATGCGACCCACACCAGTCCACTAACACCCAGGTACCTCCCTCTAGGTAAAAAAGGGACGCAGGTGTTTTGGAAACACGCCCAATATTTCCACCCGTCCCGGGAATCAAACCCAAAGGAGTAAGACTCAGAAGGGCCTACTGACCCATACAAAGGCAAGTCTCTATCAAACCATACCTTTGATATCCCTTTTAAAGGGTTTCGATATCTACTCTCTGGCCCGGCCATGGGGCCGACTCGTCTGGTGCTTGCCTGGTAACCAGGGTTGCTGCTGGGGGCCCCCTGCCCCCCATATCCATCACAAAACCCGGTTGATCTGGCACCCCGGGAAAAAACTTGTCCAGTTTCCCTTGAAGGCTTCTACACTGGTTCCAGCGATGTTTCGGAATCTTCTGGTAAGATGTTGAATAGTCTGGGGGATGTTTAAAACAGTGCTCCCATTGTCCCCACCGCACCCCTGCTCCCCACTGGGTTTATTTTAAATTTCTCCCATATTTTCACCCGTATGTTGTTATGGCAGTGTGCAGATTTGGGACCAGGCCCCCAAGTACTTTCCAAGTATATATTATCATTATTTTCTCCCCCCCCCCAATGATACATGTTCAAGACTTGAAGGCGTTAATAATTTAGATGTTTCAATAGCCAATGTGAGCCGTAAACGATCTCTGAATTTTTTCCAGCTCTTTTTCTCCTCCCCTGAGGGGCCCCAGCACTGAGCAGATTCAATGAGGGAGCACTAGCATTTGAAGAGTGTCACCATCGGCATTATTTCCCTTGTTTTGAAAGTTCTCAATACCCCCCCCGTCATTTTCCCTGGCTGTTGTGATCTTTGTCTTTTTATGGTTTTTAAAAAAGACAGATCGCAGACATAATTATTCTCAAGTCCTTAACATGTTCCTTTCGTTCTATGTGGTGACCCTCTTGCGTTTTTTTAATAGTTTTCCTTTTGAGTTCTTCATTTTTCCATACCTAAGCAGCTGAAACTTATCACCATTGAAGTCTGTTTTCTCCACTGCCCACGGGAAGCCCCTGCTTATGTCCTCCTGAAATTTTTTTCAGTGCCCTTTCCCCGTGTGTTTTCATGTTTTTTTATGTCATCGCAAATGATGATAAAAAAAGTGTTGGGGTGTTTTTATCTAGTTCAAGGGGTGAGAAACGCAGAGGTGACAGGACAGTCCCTTTGGGGGCACTGGGGCTTTGACCTCGCTGATGCTGGGTCTTGCCCTTTTAATACTACTTTTTTTTTCTGTGTGTTAGGGAAATCAAATATCCATCTGCCTACCTTCCCAGAATGCCTATGGCCCTCATTTTGTGGCCCATCCCCTGATCGCATTTGTCAAAACCCCTTTTCAAAAACTTTAAATCACATCTGGGTTTTTTTCGTCCTCCAATGCCTGTAATTCTGTCATAATGGTTCATCAACAGTGTTATCGAAACATACCCCCCTGTCGGCTCCTTGTCTTACCGTGACTGGTGGGGGAAAAAGGTGCATTCCGGGGTTTCCCGGCTCGACTGGTTCCTTGGGATAGACTGGAGCATTCGGTAAAAAAAACCGGCACACTCATTCAACCCAAAAGTGAATGGACGAATTTTACAAGGGATAACGGGGCAGCAAGCGCCTCGCGACCCTGGCCTCTTGGAATGGAACCCTTGGAATGGACCCGGGAAAGGGAAAGGAGGCCATGAAGGAATGAATCATTTAAAAAAGGAGCCATGAGGGAAAAAAACCATAGAGGAAAGGGCCATGAAGGAATGAACCATAGAGGAATGGAGGCATGAAGGAATGAATCATAGAGGAATGGGGGGATGAAGGAATGAATCATAGAGGGAAAGGAGCCTTGAAGGAATGGGGGTCAAGAAGGAATGGAAACCATGAACACAACGCCACAAACACACCAACATGCCCAGGAGTCCTCTACACGCTTTAAAAAAAAAAAAAAAAATTAAAGGGAAAACTCGAGGAAAAAATGGGTTGAAAACTGGTGGTGATGTTTGATCTCTGATCTTGACGACCTGTGCATAAATATAACGTCGCCTGCGTCAACTATTCGAAAGTCGAGAAAAAAAGAATCTTTCCCTTTCATCCCCTTTGGGGAGGGGGATCCATGCCCTTAGGTATCCATGCCCAGGGTATCCATGCCTCTTAGGTATCCATGCCCCTTAGGGGATATACATGCCTTAGGG
>WNWK01040337.1:0-17027 GCA_009830355.1 Cherax destructor | reverse complement strand
C
This sequence comes from Cherax destructor, assembly GCA_009830355.1. Lineage (NCBI taxonomy): Eukaryota > Metazoa > Arthropoda > Malacostraca > Decapoda > Parastacidae > Cherax > Cherax destructor. The sequence goes on along the minus strand of WNWK01040337.1, from coordinate 17,026 downwards.
ACACACATACACAAACCCACGTTAACGCAAGTACACACACATGTACTCCCAACCACCTTCACTCACAAACATGTACACACACACACCTACATACACGTTCACGAGCACGTGTACACACTCACGTTCATGCACGCATACATACATGTACACAAACACACACAACCATATACACACACACATACATACAATTAGGTGAGTACACTCACACTGACGTTAGAAAGGAACAAGCTTATAAACAACAACTAGCACGGTTTCAGGGAAGGAAAATCGTGTCACAAACCTACTGGAGTTTTATGACAAGGTAACGGAAGTAAGACATGAAAAAGAGGGGTGGGTAGATTGCATTTTCTTGAACTGCAAGAAGGCCTTCGACACAGTTCCTCACAAGTGATTAGTGCAAAAGTTAAAGGATGAGGCACGCATAACAGGAAGGGCACTGCAGTGGATCAGAGAATACCTGACAGGGAGGAAACAACAAGTCATGGTACGTGACGAGGTGTCAGAATAGGCGCCTTTGACGAGCGGGGTTCCATAGGGGTCAGTCCTAGTCCCCAGCCCTAGGGCTGGGGACTGGACTAGCTGATTTTTTTTCACCTGTGTTTTTTTCGGTGGGTGACTGTTTATTTTTGGGTCAGTTGTTGTAGACTGGGCATTCTGTGTGTTAAACTTTACTCCTCTCCTATCTTCCCATGCTCTATATATACCGGGTAGACTATTCAATAGTTCCTCCTTTTTTTCATGCTTTTTGTGTATTAACCTCCTGAGTGCTTTCCTGATATCTGTCCATAGTTCCACATCCTTGTTGCAGATCCAGAAACATCTTTCTAGACAGATGTTATTTTTGGTTGCTGTGTCAATTCTTGAACATGTGACATGATGTTTTGAAAAGCAAAGGTTACATGTGATTCTGGATTTTTTCCCAAGAGCCTTTTCACATGTCCCACAGGTATACTGTACTGCCATCCTGCCTTTATCCAATTTGCAACTGTGTACCACTAGAGCCTGATTTTCACTTTACCTTACTGCTCTGCACTCAAAAGTGGTGGTATGAGGTCAATGCATGGGTATGTGGGATGTACTGATTATGGAGACTTACTACATATTATATTATATTCTGGTTATAATATGCATTTAATTCGGTCTCTTCACTGTATAACTCTTTCCATATTTATTCCTCTCTGATCACTCATATATTTTAATTTACTGGTCTTGCTGAGTTCCTCACACTGGTCTAGACTGGATATTGTGGTATGGTGTATATGGTGCTTTATGGTTGTGTATGGTAAGCCTGAATGGCTGTCTGGGAGCGCTGCCAGACGTATGATTTTACACACCACTCAGGGTACTTGGCACTACTTGCATGCGATGTCACATTTTAGTTTAAACCACTTTCATTATCTTTTTGTGTTTTCCACTGCCAATTTTAGGTTCACTAGGTCGTTTTATTATGTCCTGGTATCCTAGTCCATTCGTTATATGTGGTAACTCAAATCTTTGAATATCGCTTGTCACATGTCAACACCAGGGCAAGTAGTGACCCACACTGCCACATTGTCACATGTCAACACCAGGGCAAGAGTGACCCACATTGCCACACTTGTCACATGTCAACACCAGGGCAAGTAGTGACCCACATTGCCACACTTGTCACATGTCAACACCAGGGCAAGTAGTGACCCACACTGCCACACTTGTCACATGTCAACACCAGGGCAAGTAGTGACCCACATTGCCACACTTGTCACATGTCAACACCAGGGCAAGTAGTGACCCACATTGCCACACTTGTCACATGTCAACACCAGGGCAAGTAGTGACCCACATTGCCACACTTGTCACTTGTCAACACCAGGGCAAGTTGTGACCCACACTGCCACACTTGTCACATGTCAACACCAGGACAAGTAGTGACCCACACTGCCACACTTGTCACATGTCAACACCAGGGCAAGTAGTGACCCACACTGCCACACTTGTCACATGTCAACACCAGGGCAAGTAGTGACCCACACTGCCACACTTGTCACATGTCAACACCAGGGCAAGTAGTGACCCACACTGCCACACTTGTCACATGTCAACACCAGGGCAAGTAGTGACCCACACTGCCACACTTGTCACATGTCAACACCAGGGCAAGTAGTGACCCACACTGCCACACTTGTCACATGTCAACACCAGGGCAAGTAGTGACCCACACTGCCACACTTGTCACATGTCAACACCAGGGCAAGTAGTGACCCACACTGCCACACTTGTCACATGTCAACACCAGGGCAAGTAGTGACCCACACTGCCACACTTGTCACATGTCAACACCAGGGCAAGTAGTGACCCACACTGCCACACTTGTCACATGTCAACACCAGGGCAAGTAGTGACCCACACTGCCACACTTGTCACATGTCAACACCAGGGCAAGTAGTGACCCACACTGCCACACTTGTCACATGTCAACACCAGGGCAAGTAGTGACCCACACTGCCACACTTGTCACATGTCAACACCAGGGCAAGTAGTGACCCACACTGCCACACTTGTCACATGTCAACACCAGGGCAAGTAGTGACCCACACTGCCACCCTTGTCACATGTCAACACCAGGGCAAGTAGTGACCCACACTGCCACACTTGTCACATGTCAACACCAGGGCAAGTAGTGACCCACACTGCCACACTTGTCACATGTCAACACCAGGGCAAGTAGTGACCCACACTGCCACACTTGTCACATGTCAACACCAGGGCAAGTGTGACCCACACTGCCACACTTGTCACATGTCAACACCAGGGCAAGTTGTGACCCACACTGCCACACTTGTCACATGTCAACACCAGGGCAAGTGTGACCCACACTGCCACACTTGTCACATGTCAACACCAGGGCAAGTAGTGACCCACACTGCCACACTTGTCACATGTCAACACCAGGGCAAGTAGTGACCCACACTGCCACACTTGTCACATGTCAACACCAGGGCAAGTTGTGACCCACACTGCCACACTTGTCACATGTCAACACCAGGGCAAGTGTGACCCACACTGCCACACTTGTCACATGTCAACACCAGGGCAAGTAGTGACCCACACTGCCACACTTGTCACATGTCAACACCAGGGCAAGTAGTGACCCACACTGCCACACTTGTCACATGTCAACACCAGGGCAAGTAGTGACCCACACTGCCACACTTGTCACATGTCAACACCAGGGCAAGTAGTGACCCACACTGCCACACTTGTCACATGTCAACACCAGGGCAAGTAGTGACCCACACTGCCACACTTGTCACATGTCAACACCAGGGCAAGTAGTGACCCACACTGCCACACTTGTCACATGTCAACACCAGGGCAAGTAGTGACCCACACTGCCACACTTGTCACATGTCAACACCAGGGCAAGTAGTGACCCACACTGCCACACTTGTCACATGTCAACACCAGGGCAAGTAGTGACCCACACTGCCACACTTGTCACATGTCAACACCAGGGCAAGTAGTGACCCACACTGCCACACTTGTCCATTGTTTTTTAATTTCCTCTTATTTTATCACTAGTATTTTATCACTGTGCTACGCTGGTTATTACAAGGATATACACTATATTTATTCAAGATACACTTTTCTTTTCACTGCACTATACTGGGGTCGTTGTTTTATTTTCCACACGGCCGCTAGGCCTACAGTAATTTCCCTTTACACTTCCATGAAAATTTATTTCACACTTAGTAGTGAAACGAGAAAGACACTAGGCGTAAGCCTATTCATCGATTGTATACTCAATTAATGTATGCTGTGATTTCCTACACATCAATGCCACCATCACTTGCTTTTATTACTTGTAACTATAGTAAATACTCATCTATTGTTTCCACTTCTCAGGACCTCTGGCAATGATTCACTAGTGCCAGTCACTTGTGGTATATTTCCATATGCTACACCATATGTTTTACGCTATACTGGGGATTTATTACGATTTCTCTTACTACAGATTTAGTTCACTATGTCACTGCACATATATATCCTTGTCACTCGCTATATTACTTAGATAGTTCAATATCTGCTTAATTTCCACCTCCGTTTATAAACGTATCTGGCAATAATTCGCTGGCACTGTTCAGGCCTATTCCCACATAACTGTTTCTCACCGGCACTCTCTTATGTTGGTTCAAATGAGTATATGAACTTTATGGTTGCACTCGCTTATTTCCCGCACTCTGTCTCCTCAACCTCTATCAGGAAACACAATTTTTGACGGAGCACGCGCGCGCGCGCGCGCGTGTGACCGCACCATCACACTAGCCAGATAGTGATCCTGATGATGCAGATGGTAAATTATATTTTCCAGTTGATGAGATCAATATATTATTTGTGTAATATTATTGAGATAAATGAAGATGTGAAAGAAATACCGAGAGAGACAGAGAGACTTGTTTAATTATTTAATTATTATTTCTGGGTAATGTTTACCATACATAAGGTAAGCAGCAGCCAATGTCTGGGTAATGTTTACCATACATAAGGTAAGGAGCAGCCAATGTCTGGGTAATGTTTACCATACATAAGGTAAGGAGCAGCCAATGTCTGGGTAATGTTTACCATACATAAGGTAAGGAGCAGCCAATGTCTGGGTAATGTTTACCATACATAAGGTAAGGAGCAGCCAATGTCTGGGTAATATTTACCATACATAAGGTAAGCAGCAGTCAATGTCTGGGTAATGTTTACCATACATAAGGTAAGCAGCAGTTAATGTCTGGGTAATGTTTACCATACATAAGGTAAGCAGCAGCCAATGTCTGGGTAATGTTTACCATACATAAGGTAAGCAGCAGTCAATGTCTGGGTAATGTTTACCATACATAAGGTAAGCAGCAGCCAATGTCTGGGTAATGTTTACCATACATAAGGTAAGGAGCAGCCAATGTCTGGGTAATGTTTACCATACATAAGGTAAGCAGCAGTCAATGTCTGGGTAATGTTTACCATACATAAGGTAAGGAGCAGCCAATGTCTGGGTAATGTTTACCATACATAAGGTAAGCAGCAGCCAATGTCTGGGTAATGTTTACCATACATAAGGTAAGCAGCAGTCAATGTCTGGGTAATATTTACCATACATAAGGTAAGCAGCAGTTAATGTCTGGGTAATGTTTACCATACATAAGGTAAGGAGCAGCCAATGTCTGGGTAATGTTTACCATACATAAGGTAAGGAGCAGCCAATGTCTGGGTAATGTTTACCATACATAAGGTAAGGAGCAGCCAATGTCTGGGTAATGTTTACCATACATAAGGTAAGGAGCAGCCAATGTCTGGGTAATGTTTACCATACATAAGGTAAGGAGCAGCCAATGTCTGGGTAATATTTACCATACATAAGGTAAGCAGCAGTCAATGTCTGGGTAATGTTTACCATACATAAGGTAAGCAGCAGTTAATGTCTGGGTAATGTTTACCATACATAAGGTAAGCAGCAGCCAATGTCTGGGTAATGTTTACCATACATAAGGTAAGCAGCAGTCAATGTCTGGGTAATGTTTACCATACATAAGGTAGCAGCAGCCAATGTCTGGGTAATGTTTACCATACATAAGGTAAGCAGCAGCCAATGTCTGGGTAATGTTTACCATACATAAGGTAAGCAGCAGTCATGTCTGTTCACTTACATCTATCACATTAGTCAGCTAGTGTTGTCTTTTACCTCTGTAACACAAGTCAGCTCTGGTGTCAGTTTACTGATAAGTAAGTAACTTTAACTGCTATACTTACCTTATAAATTAAGCTAAAACATATGTAACTTTCTGAAACACCGTAGCAACTAGATTTCACTTACAGAATTACGACAAGTAAGTAATTTCTAGATAACGTGCAACTTGATTGTAAAGACAAGAATAACTAAAACAATTAGATGGTGATGACTCTACACAAGTGCAGCTTGAGTGTCACTTGACCTCTGATACACAAGTGCAGCTTGAGTGTGTCACTTGACCTCTGATACACAAGTGCAGCTTGAGTGTGTCACTTGACCTCTGATACACAAGTGCAGCTTGAGTGTCACTTGACCTCTGAGACACAAGTGCAGCTTGGGTGTCACTTGACCTCTGATACACAAGTGCAGCTTGGGTGTCACTTGACCTCTGATACACAAGTGCAGCTTGGGTGTGTCACTTGACCTCTGATACAGTTTATTATTACCACACATAGTATCTGAAAGAATTGTAATATACTTTTTAAGTAAATTAAACAGTTGGTGTTTGTCTATTGCCTCTTTAGTATCACAGACAATGTGTATGACACAACTGTGATTGTACGAGAATGTATACAATACCGACAAGACGAAAATTTAGACACAAGTGCAAACATCTGGGTATCTTTATTGTAGACGTTTCACCATCCATTGGCTTTATCAATACAGATTCCTACTTCCACTGGGGAATCCCGCCTACCAGTGACTATGTCCTCGTCTGCTACCCGTCCCATTCCACCTGACGTTAGTATATAAGCGCCAGTCTTCTTGCCTGTGTTCTTCACATCAACTCCAAGACTGAGGGACTGATTACCTCATCTTTTGTATATAGTTCTACTGTCTTCAAATTATGTTCTAGAATCTGTATTGATAAGGCCACTGGATGGCGAAACGTCTACAATTAAGATACCCAGATGTTTGCACTTGTGTCTAAATTTTCAGAACTGTGATTGACAGAGTTAGGATGGAGACGCTGGTCTTAGTCATACGATATCTCGTCTCTGGAACTTTTGGTTATGTGACCGATGCCTTCCACTGGCTTACCTGCTCACCTCTTTAAAAACTTAAAGTTAATTTATTTTGTCTGTCTACTATTTGTGTTAGTTTTGTAAAGTGAGATACAGTGATCCTGGGAGACATGAACTCCAACATGGGAGACATGAACTCCAACATGGGAGACATGAACTCCAACATGGGAGACATGAACTCCAACATGGGAGACATGAACTCCAACATGGGAGACATGAACTCCAACATGGGAACATGAACCAACATGGAGACATACCAACATGGGAGACATGAACTCCAACATGGGAGACATGAACTCCAACATGGGAGACATGAACTCCAACATGGGAGACATGAACTCCAACATGGGAGACATGAACTCCAACATGGGGGAGACATGAACTCCAACATGGAGACATGAACTCAATGAACATGCCAACATGGGAAGGACCTGTACATGGAAAGTTTGATGTTCTTGGAACCTTTATCATAGATGATAATTACAACATCATAAAAGAACAGCATATGAACATATAAGAACAAGAACAAAAGAACAAAGCAAAACAGTATGATTATATAGTAACATACAAAAATATACACAGCAACGTACAAAAACAGTTCATTAAAATGTAACAATAGTACAGTAACATGCAAAAGCATAATATTAACACATTAAATAATAGAGTAACACATATGAACAGGTGAGTAACAAACACAAAAAGTACAGCAACATAAGGAACATACATGCAAAACAGTCAGGTTTGGAAGGTTTACAAGTGACAACATTTTTGCCACATGTGATAATATCGCAGCCTGACTCTATCAATCACTGCTTCTCATAATGTAACAGATATTTTTAAATGGTTTTAAAAACCGACAAGTTGAAGATTGAGACACTTATGCAACATATGGGAATCTTTATTAAGTCACCACAGAGCTGCCATTGATGTTCATCATATTTCATGCATTGCAACATATGCTTTATATTCTCATAAGTTTCTTTCATATGTGTTGCATAGTCCACAGGAACTGATGGTTTACTATTGGCGTTATGCAGCAAGACAACTTTCAGACTCGTTTTTGATGAATCTATGAACAGCCTTCAGTGCCTGGGATCGTAGTCGATGCCAAGAGCTTCCATCACACCATTAATATTGTTGCAGCCACTAAATCACCTTCCATTACCAAGAAATCGTTGAACTGCTGCTGACGGTCACGAAATTTTGAAATCTTCACATCAGCTGCTACGAGATTCCACTGTTGAAGACGAGAGCCCAGCAGCTCTGCCTTATTTTTGGGTAGTTGCAGATCCCTGACAAGGTCATGGAGTTCCACTTTTGTTATGAGATGTGTCCTAGAGGAGTGTGCTTCATCAAAGTTTGGGTCACTGTGTAATCCAGCAGTGTCATCCTTCTCTTCCTCCTCACCACTTTCTTCATCTGACTCGAAGTATACCCAAGTTGGTGCATCAGCAACAGGTAGACCTCTGTGTGGCACTGGGCGAATAGCTGATGGAATGTTTGGATATTCAATGGACCCTTTTTTTTCTTTGACAAGCCCTTTTGTACTGGAGGTACCATGCAGAAATAACAATTGTTGGTATGGTCTGTTGGCTCCCGCCATGTCACTGGCACAGCAAAAGGCATTCCTTTTCTCTTCCTGCCCAACCATTGGCGAAGGTTAGTAGCACAATTGTTGCAGCATATGTGTGGAGCCCAGTTCTTATCCTGGTCACCAATCTTGCATCCAAAATATACGTGAGATATCTTTCTAACCATAGCAGTTATACGGCGCTTCTGTAAATGCAAGGTCACCTCACCACAAATGTAGCAGAAGTTGTCTGCAATATCACACAAGTACGAGGCATCTGAAAGAAGAAAACAACAAACAAATAGAAGATAAACAGAAAATTTATTCATTAATTTATCATTATAATACAGATCATGACAGCTAAGCGGAAGTATTTATATCATTCAGTAGGAAAATAAAATTAATATAATATACCTCACATGCATATCAATAGCTTGCTCAGTGAATATTTATTATAAGTTTAAAAAGTGTTTGGCTAAGAAAATCACCAACCTTTCACCTCAAAATATAAACTTGGAGAGCACAACCACCTTGTATGACTGCTGGAACAATAATGAAGGTCAGTGAGACTGTGAGTGTGGTAAGAAACACACTGCCGCAAGCCTGTTGCAACCTGTTGTGACACGTTGGTGTATATTGAAAAGTAGAGCTAACAAACAATTTTAACCATGATATTCATTATCAGTGACCTAAAATTAGTTGGAAATTGCTACTCTGATCTCGGAAGCATTTTGGTTGTTGACCAGTGTCACCTCAAACTCCTCTCCTTACCTCTCTCTGCTTTGTATTGGACTGATGAAGCCTCTGTGTGGCGAAACATTTCCTTAAAGGTTGTTGCTCTCGTGCAACATTCACCTCTCATTGAACCAAACAAAATTTTGCTACCACCACTACACATAAAACTGGGCTCATGAAAAACTTTGTAAAAGCTATGGACAGATCCGGTCAGGGATTCAAGTGTTTAACATCAAAATTCCCCTCACTGAGCGACGCTAAGATAAGAGAGGGAGTCTTCAATGGTCCTCAAATTCGAGAGCTTCTTAAAGATGGTGACTTTGAATCAGACCTTCATGGGGAGGAGAAAGCTGCTTGGGAAGCATTCAAGTTAGTGGCGAAGGGATTTCTCGGAAACAGAAGGGAAGGCAACTAGAAGAATTTATGGTAAACCTCATCAAGGCTTACAAGAACATGGGATGTAACATGTCACTTAAAATCCACTTTTTAGACTCACATTTAGACTTTTCCAGCGAACTGTGGGGCAGTTAGTGACGAACATGGTGAAAGGTTTCACCAAGATATTTCAACCATGAAAAATGGTACCAGGGCAAATGGGGCACAAGAATGCTTGCAGACTATTGCTGGACATTGGCAAGAGAGATTCTTCAGCCCACTATAAGGGTCAAGCAAAAAGGCAGAGAGTAGGTACGGATTAGAGTTTAAAATATACTGTCACATATTGTACGTTTTATCAAAATAATCAAATATTACATGTCTTTAAACCTATATAGCCAATAAGCATTTTTCAAGGTGATATTTGGATTCAGGACATGAAGATACATACGAATTAACTAATCTCATTTAAGAAGCATACAACTTTTCAAAAATTGTTGACCAGTGTATAATTGAACTTGTCGAATAGGCTGAACTCCCTCAGAAATTGGATTTAAAAAAAATCTAATATATTAATAAAAATATTTTTTCATTGACAATAACATAAAATATTTTAATTTTGGACCAAACCTAACTTGGAACGCTCACCTAACCTAACTTAAATTAGCATAATTTTTAAGCTAAATTCTTCTCTGCATTGCATAAGTCAGTTTAAATTTATTTAATATTGTTTCAAATCAATTATATATATGTTATTTTCGTTATGTTTAGATTGATTTTTGCTCATTTATTGCCAAAACAAATTTTCTTCTGCTAATTCGGCAAGAAACGCGCTTGCCGATAAGCTCTGCGATTCGGCTTAATCGGCACAAAGCTCATTGAATATTTTTTTCTACAACCACTCCCCTATATTCTATGTGAATTTTATTTATAAACAAAATGCTTTAACATAGATGCACTGGGAAAGAGAACAATATGGATGATATCTCAGAACCTACACCTCAAATACTTCATCCAGCTCCCCGGAGGTGGGCCATATGCCCAGAATGCTGCAGGCATTTTCTTTCTGGATCGCAACACTGAGTGTCTGAAAGAGAAAACTAGCCGCTCTGGGGTCCTTGGTTTCCGTGATGAGTTTTTCTCCTAACTCTCTCAGGAATATTAAAGACCAGGTGCCATATGATCCAAGGGTCTCCGACCCTACTGGGACGAAGTTGTAGCATGGTGGCAGCCTTCTGTATTTGTTGATATTCTGGGTCTCTCAGCTTCATAGTATAGCAAGTAGGTGTCAGCCAACGTAGAGGTACAGGTGTAGTTCCATGAAATCTCGTTACCATCTGGACGCTTTTGGCTTCCGTTAGACCTCAGTATTTGAGGTTCCCGTTCTACTGGCAATGGGCCGTGGAGAGACTTCTCTTGATGATGTCGTTGACCTTCTCATGTCTGATCAGTTGATGCCCTGCCGCAAATGCACCTATGTTCGGTGAGCATGGGGGCGAATAGCTACACCAATCCGAATAGCCTGTGGGTCGAGTCGAGTTCCCAGGGAGGAATTGGGAACATCTAAGAGGAAATCTCCTGAATGTGGAGCCATCACCGCTAGGAGACGAGCTTTGTCCTTTCTTGAAGCAATGTTGAGCACTGTGTTGGCGATTTTTTCCACGATCGGTTTGTCCCAGTTTGACAGTTGGTTTGACTAGAGTAAGCTGGCTGCTTCTATGCTAATGTTTCTTACTGCAGCTTTGGCAACGAGACGGCGAAGAGTGTTACCAACAACGATGGGTCTGATTCCCCCATCTTGAGGCTCCGAAAAAAGAAAGGATTAATTTCTTCAGGAATTTACCCCACCAGGCAGTTGTTGACGAAGGTTGTTAACTCAGAAAGAAGAACTAATGCAGCTGTGTCAAGCACTGGATTTACCATCTCTTTGATGTGTTGTGGTCGTATTCCAGTGTAACCTCCTGCTGATCCTGCTGGAAATGACACTGTCGCTTTATAAACTTCTGATTCTGGCAAATTTAACTGTCCATTGGTGGGATCATCATTAGGGTTGTTAGTGACGCTGGTCTTCCTGGTTGAGTACTTCCTCTTAGTGCTTGAGCTGTGGCCTCATCTTTGGCAGTATCTGTGTCTTCACTTGTGATTATTCTGATTGCTCCCGCTGTGTTGCCTTCATTTTTTGCTAATCTGTGCACAGATTATCTCGTTCACAACGGAATTTTTATTGGTTCTGTCTCGGTGATTCCTGCGATGATGGAGCAGAGGGACATCAGTTATTTCTAAATGGACGTGTAGTTAATTAAGTGTTCTTAAGTGGTTCAAAAAAGTGAATGTTGAATTATTAACTACAACACATCAGGTCTCAGTAATATTGTGCTCTCTCATTATAAGTATGAAAAAAGGCAATGCAGAGTACAATTTAAAAGACACTTTTCAGAACAAACTTACTTTTAATGTTACAAGGTTCATCAGTCAGTGTTTGCACTCCTTGACAATGTGTGAAATATGTTCTATACTTCCACTAATTTAGCAAAATATTATCATATAATAAAAGGAATAAAAGCGGGATTAAACTCTATCATTTGAGGGGGACGTTGAGAGCTGTGAACCCCAAACACAGCATTTCCTCAGAGAGGAACTTAACTCTTCAAATGCAGCAACCCCATGAAGCACTGCCCATATATGATATTACAACACAAGTGTTTAAATATCAGTATATACAAGAAGATGTAATTACTGGGGAGGACACACAGAAATAAATCTGCGCCCAGTAAATACACCCGCCCGGGCAGGCTAGAAACATAGTCCAGCCAGAAGAGAAGAACTCCTCTGCCTAGACTACCATGGAGAAGCCACTTATTGTTTTTTAATTCGTATATTTAAATGTCATAGATTTTTATGTTCTTATTTGAGTTTTTCTGCAATTTCTATCTTTCTATGTGTAACTTCCTTATCTCTGTATCTATTTTTGGTGTTATTATGTTAAACATTGTGATCTTCGTATCACCTGTGTTATTATGTATAAGCGTAACATTTATAGCTCTGATATTGCTATACATAACAGCGTTATCTTTGTATCCTTGATATTACCATATATAAAAGCGTGATATTTGCTTTTCTATTTTTACTAAGTTTCATAACATTGTGATCTTTGTATGTCTAGTGTTACTATGTATGTCTAGTGTTACTATGTATGTCTAGTGTTACTATGTATGTCTAGTGTTACTATGTATGAGCCTAACACATATATCTCTGGTATTACTGCATATAACTCAGTGATCTTTATATCTCTGATAGCACTAGCAAAGGTTTTTTGATAGTCCTTTATCTATTTCTTTATTCAACAGTTTCTCCTATAATAACTTTACAGATTATAGTTATAGGATTTTGTAGATAGAAATTCAAATTGTTTACCAGTTATTATGTTGAATCCACTTTTCTTTTCTCTAACGAATTTTTCGAATTTTGTTACATGACTTATCAAAGAAGCGGCCTTAATCTAAACCACCTTCCATCACACCTTTTTTTTAAACTTTGGGACAATATGTACCATCTACATTTGCCTGCATATATACACTCCTGTAGTGTGTGTGTGTGTATCTATTTGTACTCACCTATTTGTGGGGGCGGGGTCGATTCATAGCTCCTGGCCCCGCCTCTTCACTGACTGCTACTAGGTCCTCTCTCTCCCTGCTCCATGAGCTTAATCTTAAAGCTATGTATGGTTCCTGCCTCCACTACGTCACTTTCTAGGCTATTCCACTTCGTGTGTGTGTGTGTTTGTATGTGTGTATCTTTCGTTTCACAAAGGTGAACTTGTCTCTCAGTTTCCTCACTTCTAGTTTTCTACATTAATCTTCCCCAGGATCTAGTGTCCAGGAAGTCATCCGTGTATCTACTGAATGTCTCGCCTTCCCCACCTTCCCGAGGTCCCAGGCCACCTTGCTGGATTGGAATTATGTCTTTTCTAACTACGGTCAAGACTTTCCTGGTGGAGGAATTACTGGAGACACAGAGAAATCTGAGTCCTGTAATTACACCCTCCAAGACAGCCATGAGCGTACACCAAGACACCCAGATATCGGTATTCAATAAAAATTTTAGTCCTTATGTCACAGTATGTATCTATTATATATTTTTTTGGTTATGTAGCAGAATAATCGCATGTGTGAACGTTGTATTGTGTGTCAATAACTGCCCGAGTCTTAATCTAATGGTCCACCTCATGAAAAATGTAATAAGTATTATTGCGTTTTTACGGTGATGAACACAGCAGCTAGCTACTCGGGAGAAGCCATCACATGACAACAAGAATTTCAGAGGTTGTTGCTACAACCTGGCCAGTACGCCTCTGTTGTTAATGTCTCTGATACCATGTTGTGATGAACCCTGATGAAGGATACCATGTTGTGATGAACCCTGATGAAGGATACCATGTTGTGATGAACCCTCATGTACGGATATTACCATTTATTGCAAAATGAATTAGGACACATTTTTTTTCAGTACGCCATGAAATGTGTGGGACAAGATGAAATGTTGAATGAAGATGATGAATTGCTGGCGGAAGTTGATTCTTGAGCGAAGTTAAAATGAGATCAATGAAGATTGTTGCAATGAAGGAATGTGAATTGGACAGGGAAGTGAGTGGAAGGAGAAGTGAAGGTGAGGATGGAAGGAGAGAGAGTGAAGGTGAGAGGAAGGAGAGGAGTGAAGGTGAGGAGTGGAAGGAGAGAGAGTGAAGGTGAGGAGATGGAAGAGAGTGAAGGTGAGGAGGGAAGGAGGAGAGGAAGGTGGAGAGTGGAAGGAGAGAGAGTGAAGGTGAGGAGTGGAAGGAGGAGAGTGAAGGTGAGGAGTGGAAGGAGGAGAGTGAAGGTGAGGAGTGGAAGGAGCGAGAGTGAGAAGTGTGAGGAGTGGAGGATTCAGGATGAAGGAAGTGAGTAAGAAGACATGAGAAAGTGGAGTGTATTTAATGAATGTGAATATGAAAGGAGTGAGAATAAACGAGGATAATATGAAGAACTCAGAATAAGAATGCTGTAAATGTAAAGGAAGTACAAGAGAAATTAATGATGCAATAATTAGGTTAAAAACTGGAAACCTAGAATGACATAAGATTGAAATGTGTGATAAGATGGAATAAAGTACAGGGATAGTTGATGGTCTTGTTGATAAAGTTTATGAAAGAAGAAAAGGGAAAAAATAAAGTAATAATTATAATGGAATAAGCAGGTTGACTATACCAGGTAAAGTGTATGTCAGAATTTTGTTGAGTGATGGAAAAGACAAAATATGGTAACAAAGAAAGAATGTGTAATTTGAAAAATAAGGAATTGAGTGATGATGAAAAACTAAATATGCGTAACAAAGAAGAATGTGTAATTTGAAAAACAAGGGAATATGCGGATGATGTGTAAACACTGAAATATATAAGTGAAGAACACTTATATAGAGGGAAGCAACACTTGTATATGAGGGAAGCAGCACTTGGGTGCATTTATAGGTTTTCAAAAGATATATGAGAGATGTTAGTAGAGTTACGAATGTATTTAATCTGAGGTAATGTTTTGATAGATATAGTGTATGAATTGAGTTATAATTTGCAAGGAAAGTATTATAACAAGGTGTGTAATATTGACTTCACAAGCTGATGCCATGTTTACCACTGCTACCAACATGTTTACCACTGCTACCAACATGTTTACCACTGCTACCAACATGTTTACCACTGCTCCAACATGTTTACCACTGCTACAACATGTTTACCACTGTTGCCAACATGTTTACCACTGCTACCAACATGTTTACCACTGCTACCAACATGTTTACCACTACTACCAATGTTTACCACTGCTACCAACATGTTTACCACTGCTACCAACATGTTTACCACTCTACCATGTTTACCACTGCTACCAACATGTTTACCACTGCTACCAACATGTTTACCACTGCTACCAATGTTTACCACTGCTACCAACATGTTTACCACTGCTACCAACATGTTTACCACTGCTACCAACATGTTTACCACTGCTACCAACATGTTTACCACTGCTCAACATACCCTCAACATGTTTACCACTGTAAACATTCCACCCAACATGTTTACCACTGCTACCAACTTATGTACCAACATTTTCCTTAATGTAAAATTTTACCACTGCTACCAACATGTTTACCACTGCTACCAACATGTTTACCATTAAAATGTTTACCATGCTACTCAACATTCTTACATTAAGTACTAGTAATAGCCTCTACAATACACTGCCCAAATGCCACTGCACTAACATGTTTACCACTGCTACCAACATGTTTACCACTGCTACCAACATGTTTACCACTGCTACCAACCGTCCAAGGCAAAAGTTACTACAATAATGTAAACTTCTCTCTAACATCGTTTCGCATAAACTTCTGCTTATTTTTTCCTTTTATTATCAGTACAAATTTGTATAAGCCTGTTTCATTACCGTCAAAATAGTCTTATAGGAAATTTTATGAGGAATACAAAAACCGTATCAGATTTGGTATAGCTAAAATGAGAAGGACAGTAATTTATGAAGTTCAAAACAAGCTACTTCACATATATGCAAAAGAATGGTGTCCAATAAAATTTATGCCCGGGATGCCACATGTATAGACAATATTTTAACTATGTTTTAGACATGTCCTAACTCGACCTGAAGAGAAAACTCGTCCACCTTGAAATTCCTACGTGTCTTATGGCCAGGGACTGAACTACTACCATTTTCCTAATGACTTCAATATTTAATGACTGATGGATCTTACATACAGGATAGTTTTCATTAAATTTAATCACCAGCTTATAGCTATATCAGCTTGGGGAAACCGATGGCAGGTAACATTTGCACCTGAGAAAACACGAATGATGATGGTCTCTAGGCACCATGATGGTAATGCCGGAGCAGTAGTAAGTATGAATGGGAGAGTGTTGGTACCTGGGAAAGAAGTTGATATCCTTGGGGTGAAATTTGACTCCATGAACATAAAGAACCACGTTGTAAATCTTGCAAACAAGGCAGCCAGGAAGCAGCACTTTGACGTATCTCGTATCTGCTTTACAGTAGGGGTTGCAAGATTCTGTATGAGGCACAAGTACGCTCACACCTTGAGTATGCTCCACTTTCTTGGTTTACCTACCCCCCCTCCCTCTCTCTCATCTACGGCTGCTTGACAGAGTAGAGAACAGAGCAAGACGTCTCATCTCTCGCCTGGAACCATCCTGGATAGATCTGTTATTTCAGCAGAGCCTTCAACACAGGAGGGATGTGGGTGGCCTTACTGTTATGTACAAGGCCAACATTGTCAAAGTACCACACTTGGCTCCACTTCGAGGACAGCGAGAAGCAAACTTCTATACCACAAGACGGGCAGAAAGCAGCAACTTCACTCTGGCTGTACCCTTCTCCAGAACATCACTTCATCTGAGATCATTTATCCCCAGGATGACTCGAGTCTGGAACACATTCGTACAGCATAATGATGTCAACGAGATAAAGTCAGTTGATCAAATGAAAATGCTGGCCCACAGATGGCTCC
>WNWK01040336.1:5000-17028 GCA_009830355.1 Cherax destructor | reverse complement strand
AATTGTTTCTCGTTAATCACCCAACAACAAAGTTTCCACTTCTTCCAGCACTTGAGATTTTCTGTTTTGTGACCTACTTGCACCTTTCACAACAACAGCATCCTTGATTTCCTTTCTCTGGCCACAATGGAAGTGATGGTTGAATGGGCTTTGCCATAGAACCTGGGCTCGCCAAACGAACTCCACTTTCATATTTTGCAATGATCTCCTTCAATTCTACCTATTTCTGACATTCTTTACCACAGGCGTGGCACTAGGAGTTTCGGGGCCCTTGGTGGCTTATTTAGCAGTTGCAAGCACTAAAAACAGTGGAATAATGACAATTTTCTGGTAAAATGCGTGGGTGGCGGTCACTCGCTGGTAAACAATAGCACTGATGCTGAATGGGTGCCCGGGCCCCCAGGCCACGCGTCGCGTCTGGACGAATCATGAACTCCGGCGGATTCGTGAACACCGAGCCAAAATTTTCGTGAAAAAACTTAACGAACACCAGTTTTAACGAACTCCGATGCTAACGAGCACCGGGGTTGACTGTACAGTGGACCCCCACTATTTGAACACTCCAAAATGCACCCTCATTCCAGAATGCTGTTCAAGTGCTGTTACCAAATGAATTTATTCCCATAAGGAATGATGTAGTAGATTAGTCCATTTCAGACCCCAAAAAATACCTTACAGTGGTACCTCGACTTACGATATTTTTCATTCCAGAATGCTGTTAAGTGCCATTACCAAACGAATTTATCCCCATAAGGAATGATGTAAAATAGACTAGTCCTAGACCCCCAAAATTACATTTACAAATGCATTTAAAAAAATAAACTTACATAAAGGGTGAGTTTGGGGACCATCGTAAGTCGAGTACCACTGTATAAAGCACTTAAAATAATAAACTTACATAAAAGGGTGAGTTTTGGAGTGTTCGAATAGCGAGGGTCCACTGTACAGTGGTACCTCGAGTTACGATGTCCCAAAATCGCCCTTTTATGTAAGTTTATTTTTAAATGCTTTTGTAAGTATATTTTTGGGGTGTAAAAGGACTAGTCTATTTTACATTATTCCTTATGAATAAATTGTTTGGTAATGGCACTTGAACAGCATTCTTGAAGAAAAAAATAGTACTCGGGTACCACTGTATGTGTTTCTGTAAATGCTCTAAACATGGCATTCGCTTCTGACAGGAGCCCACTGACATAACTGTCATTTTATTTGATTTCAGACCCTGAATATTTGCAAATATGAAGCAGGAATTACCATTTGGGATGTTTGGCCATTCATTGTTTTTCGTTAGTACTACTGGTGATGTCCCACCTGGTATGGCCCCTGGTGCACATACCCTGGTTTCTCAAGTACTGACTTTGCATTTGATTGTTCATTCGGCCCTGATGAGCTGGTACCTGTCTTGGCATGTCCCATTGTGCTGCCCATCTGTCCCCTCTGTACCATTTCCCCTTTGGTCTCTTTCTTTGGTCTGGTTGTTTCTCTTTAGTACAGTGGACCCCGAGTTTCTAGAAACTTCCTCCTGAAGTTTGCTCAAGTGCCATTACGACAATTTACTCCTTAAGGAAAAATTTCACGTAGGTTAGTCTATTTCAGACCCCAAAAATACACTTCCACAAGAACTTACAAAATTATACTTACATAATTGCACGATTTCGGGTATTCGTTAACCGAGGGTCCACTGTATATCTAAAAAAGATTGCTGTTCATTTTCCCTTTCCCTGCTTTCTCTATAGCGTACCATTCCCTTCATATGGTGGTCTGGGCAGCTCAGGTCATAACATTCTCTGGACTGTGATGAAGCTTGACACATTACTGGATGGAAGTATCTTCACTCTTTGTTGAAACGACACTTTCCTTTCCTCAACATGTTGGCACATTTTCTGGTGTGTTTATTCCAGCAAAGCTCTGCCATATAGGCACATACCTTTTGCATAGAATCTACAAATGTTTTGATTGCCTATATTTACTGATTTTGTGTTTTTCCCAAGATCTGCCGCCTGATTTGTGTTTTCTTCTTCTATTTCATCTAGGCGTAGTTCTTTTCCCTTCATTTTCTTTTGTTCCTGCTCTAGCTTTCACTTCCTCCCTTTCCCTTTCCTCTGTTATGTATCACTGTTTTGATCTTTTCAGACTTGCTCTGGATGACTTTCTCCACTCTTATTTCCACTCCTAGGTTTTCATCTTTATCTGTACTTTCCTCCTTTTCTTGTTCCTTACCCCCTGTTTTCTACTTTGTATATATCTGGCAGGCTCCTTAGAAACTTTTATGCTTTCTAGGTTTTCACTTTTCAGTACCTCTCTTATGTTACCTTTCTCACACTCCAACAGCATGTCAAGTCGTTTTTAATTGGTTTGAGTGGCAGCAGTGGCAGTGGCACCCAAGCTCTATCATTTTTTCACCAGCCAGAGCCCATCAATGCTTCTATAATGGCATAATTGCAAGTATAACTGCACTAACGCACGTAAAACCCAGAATGACCCAAGAATATCAACAGCGAGACCAACAACTCAAAAAATTGCCGATCAAAATGAAGACTGCCATTCAAACCCAAAACACAGCCCGCTGCCAGACGAACAAATACCCCAAGCTCTGAGCAAATATAGCTTCTCCGTCTTAACTACAACTCCTGTACTACTATGAGACCTAATAACAGAAGAAGCAACAACAAGAACAGCAAGAAATCACCTAGAAATTGACTATTCCAATTGACTACCCAGCAGGACGCCGGTGCCTCATCCACCCCCTCACCACCACCCCAGGCGACTCATCAACAACAAAAACAAACATGGCTGACTCTCCCACATTCTCCCCAAACACCACCCAAGGTGACGCGACAGTATCAACACCATACAAGACCGACTCTCCTTCACACCACACTACCTTCGTAGGATTTGACACAACTGAAACTCCTTCAGGTATGACAAACGATCCTGACACTCTTAAGTCATACATCACCACCCTAACTGTGGATAATATGAATCTTCGTACAGAAAATATGAATCTTCGTACAACACTAAAGAAACACGAATCTAAGTTAGCCCAACTTGAAAGCAAGATCCTCAGCTTTCAAAAGAAGTTTACGTCGTCTGGAATGGCTGATTTTGGCAAGACCCTCCAAACAGTCATAGCCAGCCTTACAGAACTAATAACATCCCTAAACACGAAGGTTGAAGATGCGGTCAAGGACTGGAAGATCAACATGGATTCCCAGCTGCACGAATATTTTGCAAACCAAGAAAATAAAACTGAGCAAGACAAGTTATCCGACTCGGTAATAATTAGCAGTTCAATCTTTCCAAGTGAAATAAACCAAACCAACTGCAAAGATACAACTCTTCAGATCATAAAAGACCACTTACAGGTAATAGTGCGAGTGTCAGAGATAAAAGAAATGCGATTATTAGGTAACCAAGGTAGAAAACAAAGTGTTATGCTTAGATTTCACACACAAGACAGGAAAAAGATCTAATAAGTATATCTATTAAAGCAAAAAGATGTTTACATAAAGAGTGTCTCACAAAAAAACATCAGAACCTCCTGTACAGAGTAAGAAAACTTAAACGTGAGAATAATGACAAAATCCACCAGTGCTTCACACGGGATGGAAAAATTCTAGTAAGAAAAACAAATGTAGGCCGTGTTTACTATACTATCACAAATGAAAATGAACTGTCCAACTTCCTTCAAGATGCTAATCTTATAGAGTCTGACTAACCTCAGTGACCAAATCCATATACTACTGCATTAGTGTATGTTATCAATTCAAGACTCTTCTCAAAAATCACCTACTCACCCTATACTAAATACTCATACTGTAACAAACTTTCAAACCCAATGTTATTTTACTTAAGATAATCTCAGTTTTATATTGTCATCCTCCTTAACACTTGTTGCAATTTCATATCATCATACTGTCATTTAAAATATTACAGTATCATCATTTTGTTAATTTGAAATAAAATATATAACTAGAAGAAACTCAATAAATTTTTCTAGTATTGTTATTATACTAGTATAGCATCAACATATTTTAACTTGAAATAAAATATACAACTAGATTAAACTCAACAAATTTCTCTTGTACAGTGGACCCCCGAGTTTCGTAAACCCCGGAAATCGTACAATTATGTAAGTATAATATTGTAAGTGCTTGTGGAAGTGTATTTTTTGGGGTCTGAAATAGACTAACCTACGTGACATTTTTCCTTAAGGGAGTAAATTCGTTCCGTAATGGCACTTGAGCAGACTTCAGGTGTGAAGTTTTTACGAAACTCGGGGGTCCACTGTATTGTCTTTTAATAGTATGTATAATCATATTGTAATTTGTAATAATACAGAACTAGAATAAACTCAATCAATTTCTCTAGCATTAAGTACTTATGAATAAGTCTTTAGACTAAGCTGCCCCTAATGCCATGGCATGCCAGTGGCTCTCCTTGCATTACAGTTTTATAATTGTAACTACCAATAACAATGTACACTTGTAACATGCATCGAAATAAAAATATTATTATATTATTATATTATTATTATTATTATTGTGCTAGTCCGTATACAGTGGTCCCTCGGTTTTCGTGCATCTCCAAACTCAAACATTTATGTAAGTGTATTTTCATAAGTGCTGTTGCAAGTGTATTTTGGGGGGTCTGAAATAGACTAACCTACGTGACATTATTTCTTAAGGAAGTAAATTCGTTCGGTAATGGCACTTGAGCAGCATTCTGGAATGAATTTTCGGCGAAAACCGAGGGACCACTGTACTATCACTTCCCGGATAGTAACTGCTACCTCACTATCTCAAATTTCTCACACAGTTGATTGTGTGACTTATTTTGTATTTCTTGTATTAGAAGCAACTACCTCATTATATATATCTTTTTTCTTTAATTGCAATTATTTGCTATATATTTTTTTAAATACATATTTACCATTTGCCATTTTCCAACCTTAACTCTATATACAGTATTATTAATAATACAGTAATATTAATCACTTTATTTGCTTAAAATTTGATTAAAACCATTTTACTATTAGTCCATTTTACTTTGTACAATTAATCTCTATACAGTGGTCCCTCGGTTTTCGTGTATCTCTGTTTTCGTGTATTTCAGTTTTCGTGTAGTTTTTCGTGGAAAATTGCCCTCTGTTTTCGTGTGTTCCCTCCGTTTCGTGCTCGGTCCGGAACCCTTCCAGTGCCTAGCGCACATACAAAGCCCAAGCCCGCCTCCCATGCACATTCTCAGGCAGTGTAGCATTGTTTCTGGTTGAGTGAACATTATCCTGCGAGTTCATACAAAACATTTCTTAACAATCCATTGTTTTTGGCCCTTGATTATTGTGTGTGACTGCTAAATAAGCCACCACGGGCCCAAAGATAGCTCCTAGTGTCAGTCCTTTGGTAAAGAAAGTGAGGAACACCATAGAATTAAAGAAAGAAATCGTAGCAAAGTGGTGAGAGGCAGT
Source organism: Cherax destructor (assembly GCA_009830355.1). NCBI lineage: Eukaryota > Metazoa > Arthropoda > Malacostraca > Decapoda > Parastacidae > Cherax > Cherax destructor. The sequence continues at coordinate 11,561 of WNWK01040336.1, read as the reverse complement.
GGTGATGAGAGGCAGTGGTGGTGAGAGGCAGTGGTGATGAGGCAGTGGTGATGAGGCAGTGGTGATGGGAGGCAGTGGTGGTGAGAGGCAGTGGTGATGGGAGGCAGTGGTGGTGAGAGGCAGTGGTGGTGAGAGGCAGTGGTGATGAGAAGCAGTGGTGAGAGGCAGTGGTGATGAGAGGCAATGGTGGTGAGAGGCAGTGGTGATGAGAGGCAGTGGTGCTTGTTTGTTGGTTGAGGCAGTGTTAGAGGCAGTGGTGATGAAAGGCAGTGGTGGTAAGAGGCAGTCTTAATGTAGAGTGAGAGGTGAGTAAACAAGATTAAATGAATAAACGAGAGAGAATGAGAGTGTAGAAGTTTCGGTAGTTTTGTCAACAAACCAGTTGTTGTTGTTGTTGTTGCTGCTGTTGTTGTTGTTACCAGCCAGCCTGGACAGGAATGATTTCTGTTCACACCTTGAAGCGACTGGAAAGAAGCGGTGGTAGAGGCGGTGATGAGAGGCAGTGGTGGTGAGAGGCAGTGATGGTGAGAGGCAGTGGTGGTGAGAGGCAGTGATGGTAAGAGGCAGTCTTAATGTAGAGTGAGAGGTGAGTAAACAAGATTAAATGAATAAACGAGAGAGAATGAGAGTGTAGAAGTTTCGGTAGTTTTGTCAACAAACCAGTTGTTGTTGTTGCTGCTGCTGTTGTTACCAGCCAGCCTGGACAGGAATGATTCCTGTTCACACCTTGAAGGGACTGGAAAGAAGCCGTGGTAGAGGCGGTGATGAGAGGCAGTGGTGGTGAGAGGCAGTGGTGGTGAGAGGCAGTTGTGGTGAGAGGCAGTGGTGGTAAGAGGCAGTCTTAATGTAGAGTGAGAGGTGAGTAAACAAGATTAAATGAATAAACTAGAGAGAATGAGAGTGTAGAAGTTTCGGTAGTTTTGTCAACAAACCAGTTGTTGTTGTTGTTGTTGCTGCTGCTGTTGTTGTTACCAGCCAGCCTGGACAGGAATGATTTCTGTTCACACCTTGAAGCGACTGGAAATAAGTGATCTAATGCAGTTAGCATTACAAACTCCGTTTTCTCTTATACTAATGCGTCTGAAGGAGGAAAGAATAGGAAGATGATTTCATAGCTGGACCGAGTATGCCCGCCACCACATTCGTAATGAGACACATATTTTATTAATTCTAGAGTGTATATCACGTTTTTATGTTATTTATATTGTTTATTATGTCATATTAGATGAATTATGATAGATAAATAAGCTGTAGAGCTGATATTAGTGTCAAATTGAAGCATTTTGTCCTGCCTCCCAACAATAAACTCGCCTCCCTCTCTCCTCTCCATCTTCCATACACCAACAAGAGTCGCCAATAAAAGTAAGTGTGATGTTAAATGTTCATTTATACATGTTATTAGTGCTTTATATATATTTGTTATTCTTTTCTGTATGTAAATCTATATTTAATCTCTAAAAAATTATTTTTTGTTAATACTCCTGGGTGTCTGAAACGGATTAATTGAATTTCCATTATTTCTTATGAGGAAAATGGCTTCAGTTTTCGTGTGTTTCAGTTTTAGTGCATCCCTCAGGAACGGATTAAACACGAAAACCGAGGGACCACTGTATTCTCTTAAAATAGTTCTTTACATTCACTTACCTTATATTGCCTTTTATAAATTCTAAAGTTACAACCAGTGCAATATTGAATCCAAATAATTGTCCAAAACAATTTAATACTAGTCATAGAAATTATTCCAACCATGCCAGTTCAATTAGTAAATAATCAACATTGTAAAAATATCCTATATCTCTGTGAATAATTGTTCAAAATTGTATTAATCCAATAGTTATTAACAATAATTAATCTAGTATCATATTATTAAATTTAGCATAATCCATTGTTCTTAACCCTTTGGGGGTCGACAGGACTTCTCGGAAACACTTTCTAAGGGTCGAAAAATTATTGGAAAAAAAAAATAATAATTTTTTCTTATGAAATGATAAGAGAATCTTTTTCCTATCATAACGACACCAAAAGTATAAAATTTGAATGAAAACTTACGGAATTATGCTCTCACAAAGTTATCGGTCTCAAAGATGTTTATGCATCGGCGATTTTGCCCACTTTGACCCCTATTTTTGGCCAATTCCAATGTTCCAGTCTACTAAAATCATAGCTATTTCGCTAGAACTCCATTTCTTCTATCAATTGAGTACAAGAAATCGCCTATTTACCAATTTCAACTACCCAAAATAGTGGTCAGAAAATGGCAATTTGGCCAATTTCACACAAATTTCAAACGATGCCAATTTCAAAATAGGGTCCAGAATAAACAAGGCAGACATTCCTGACACTAAAATAACATCTCTGTTCATTAGTCACGTCTCCAGGCCCCTCTTACATTACTTTTGCTTTCCATTTTGAATTTTTATTCTCACAAAAAATAGAAGATTTACTGTTATGTATACAACTGCATCATTGTAAAAATTGTATAAATAATATCAGAGCACTTGTGCAAGAATATTAGACTCGCCAGTTGATGTGTATTGGACACATGGTGTGATTTGTTTACTCTTGAACATCGGCTAAAATCAAACATTTTCGCTATTTTGAGCTCAATTTCAAGGTACTTGTCATTGTCAAACCAATCAAAATCATATCTATTTCTGTAATATATCTTCCATTCTATCAAATGAGACCAAGAAAACGAGAATACATCAATAAATACCATACGAAAATAGACTGCAAAGTCGCTGTTTTAAACGAAAAAAACGGTCAGTTTTTTTTTTTCTCATTATGCAGTGTGTGCTGCAGGATCTTTTTTATACTGCGCACACTGACCACACAGACCCATTCTTTCATATGTAAGCCTACCAGCCGTTTCCCGCTTAATTTGAGGCCGCTAGAATTTACACGTACTAGTACGGCACCGACCTCTGCTCATAAAACGTACTAGTACGGCACCGTCCCCGAAAGGGTTAAGTCTAGTTATAGAATCACACTAAATCTTATGATTACAGGCATTGATCCTGACATCAACCTATTATTAAATGACTTACATGATTCCAATAGCAACTGTAATTACTACACAGCAGATCAAGCAAAGACATTACTCAGAGCCAACAATAACATAACTATCTTTAATTATAATGTTATATCTTTGAGCAACAATTTTGATGACCTCACAGCACTACTCCAATCCCTACAGACTAATAAATAAATCATTCCACTCACTGAGACCTGGCTAAACCCTGGTATTACAGATGTCTATGCCATCCCAGGTTACACAGCCATACACAACTGTAGGACAGATCAGTGACGGGGTGGAATAACTATATATTACTCAGAACAACTTGAATGTATCAATAACTCTTGCACAAGGGATGAGCATGGAGAATATATTATAGCTAAATTTAAATCAATAAAGGGGATGTAAATAGGGTGCTGAAAATATCCCACCAAGACAGGACTCGCAGCAATGGTTTCAAGTTGGAAAAGTTCAGATTCAGGAAGGATATAGGAAAGCACTGGTTTGGTAATAGAGTTGTGGATGAGTGGAACAAACTCCTGAGTACTGTCATAGAAGCTAAGACGATGTGTAGTTTTAAAAATAGGTTAGATAAAGTGGGTGTGAGTTGGACCTGACTAGCTTGTGCTATTAGGTCTTATGCCGTGCTCCTTCCTTAAGTGGAAGTGACCTGACTACCTGGAGTTTACCTGGAGAGGGTTAACTCCAGGTACAGTGGTACCTCGACTTACGATATTTTTTCATTCCAGAATGCTGTTCAAGTGTCATTACCAAACGAATTTATCTCCTTAAGAAATGTTGTAAAATAGACTAGTCCTTTTAGACCCCCAAAATTACACTTACAAAATCATTTAAAAAAATAAACTTACATAAAAGGGTGAGTTTGGGGACCATCGTAAGTCGAGGTACCACTGTAGTCAGGTCTAAGCTGGCGAGTGATGGACTTGCCTCGCATGGGTCAGTAGGCCTGATGCAGTGTTCCTTCTAACTTATGTTCTTATAAGAAAAGGCTCTTTCTGCAAATGACTTCTCTCCAACACCACAAAGCTGTCAGTCAGTCTGAATGCATCTGCAGCAATTCATAAAAATTTCATTTCCAAGGGCGATATTAAAAGTACAAGCACATCAGCAAGATACGTACAGTGGTACCTCGGTTTACGATATTTTTTCATTCCAGAATGCTGTTCAAGTGCCATTACCAAACGAATTTATCCCCATAAGGAATAATGTAAAATAGACTAGTCATTTTAGACCCCCAAAATTACACTTACAAAAGCATTTAAAAAAATAAACTTACATAAAAGGGTGAGTTTGGGGACCATCGTAAACCGAGGTACCACTGTACTTGCATTCTTTTAATTTAATGACTTCCAATATTAACAAACAAAATTTAAATTATCTGAGCTCAATTTCAAGGTACTTTCCACTGTGAAACCAATCAAAATTATATCTATTTCTGTAATATATCTTCCAGTCTATCAAATGAGACCAAAACAAAAAACGAGAATACAACCATAAAAACCATATGAAAATACACTGCAAACTCGGCTTTACACCAAAAACACATCGCAATTTTTTTCTCATTATGCACTGCATGCTGCAGGATTTTTTTTATATAGTTCACACTTACCACATAGGGCTATTCTCTTATATGTAGGCCCAAATTTACCGGTCACAGCTTATCTGAGCTGAGCTGAGCTCATGGCAACTGACAGTGGCTTAAAGCCACCTTTTCTTTTATGGACAATGTACGGTGTAAGTGCTTTACACAATGAGAAGCATTTCTTTTATTCGTTGGAACTATGGCTAGGGCTAAAATTGAGTGGGTTATAACAATAAATGGAGAAAAAGAAATTGGAATGACTTATGCAGCAAGTAGCACGTAGCCTGGTCACAGACCAGGCCGCGGGGGCGTTGACCCCTGGAATTCTCTCCAGGTAGACTCCAGGTAGACTAAACAGTAGCGGCAGGTGGGTGTGGTGACCACGGAAATTTAAAATTATGCTAGCCGAAATTAGTACTGGATTAGTGATGGAACCAGATTACTGATTGCCGACCTGTACTAGATGGGCTCTGGTGGTCTGGTGGCTAAAGCTCTCGCTTCACACGGCGAGGGCCTGGGTTCGATTCCCAGCCAGGGCAGAAACACTGGGCGTGTTTCTTTACACCTGTTGTCTATGTTCCCCATCAGTAAAATGGGTACCTGGGTGTTAGTCGACTGGTGTGAGTCGCATCCTGGGACACTGACCTAATATGCCCGAAATGCTCAGCATAACAAGGGACATTCTATATAGTAGTATGTCATTGATGTCAGCTAGGCCTGTATACCATGTACATGTACTTGTAGTAAATAAAGATATAAAGATATAAAAAAGATGTGTTTTTTACCTTGATTTTGGCATATGATAAGAAATATTTTGAATTTCTTTTGATTTCACTGATTGATTTAGCTCCTTCTGTCTCTCCTGGATCCTGTATGAATCATTTAAGTTAAGCTCAATATTTTCCACTTCTCTGGTAGGTGCTTTTGTGTTTCAGATAATCTAGCCCACTGGAGCAGCTCAGGGATTCTTTTTCTTCTCCTGTAGAGGGAGTGTGTCTGTCTCTGTTTCTGTGTGTATGTCTGTGTGTGTGTGTCTGTGTGTGTGTGTGTGTGTGTGTCTCTGTGTGTGTGTATGTGTCTGTGTGTGTCTGTGTGTGTGTGTCTGTGTGTGTGTGTGTGTGTGTCTGTGTGTACTCACCTAGTTGTGGTTGCAGGGGTCGAGACATAGCTCCTGGCCCCGTGTGTGTGTGTGTGTGTCTGTGTGTGTGTGTCTGTGTGTGTGTGTCTGTGTGTGTGTGTGTGTGTGTACTCACCTAATTGTACTCACCTAATTGTGGTTGCAGGGGTCGAGTCTCAGCTCTTGGCCCCGCCTCTTCGCTGTCTGCTACTGGGTCTCTGCTCTCCCTGCTCCATGAGCTTTATCATACCTTGTCTTAAAACTATGTATGGTTCCTGCCTCCACTATATCTTTCTCTAGTCCATTCCACTTCCTGACTACTCTGTGGCTGAAGAAATGTTTCCTGACATCCCTTTGACTCATCTGAGTCTTCAGCTTCCAGTTGTGTCCCCTTGTTTCTGTGTTCCCTCTCTGAAACAACCTGTCACTATCTACCTTGTCAATTCCCCGCAGTATTTTGTATGTCGTTATCATGTCTCCTCTGACCCTTCTTTCCTCCAGTGTTGTTAGTCCTATTTCCCTCAACCTTTCTTCATAAGACAGACCCCTGAGTTGTGGAACTAACCTTGTCGCAAACCTTTGCACTTTCTCTAGTTTCCTTACGTGCTTGACCAGGTGTGGGTGTGTGTGTGTGTGTGTGTGTGTGTGTGTCTGTGTGTGTGTGTGTGTGTGTGTGTCTGTGTGTCTGTGTCTGTGTGTGTCTGTGTTTGTGTGTGTGTCTGTGTGTGTGTGTGTCTGTGTGTGTGTGTGTCTGTGTGTGTGTGTGTCTTTCTGTGTGTGTGTGTGTGTCTGTGTGTGTGTGTCTGTGTGTGTGTCTGTGTGTGT
>WNWK01040336.1:0-2500 GCA_009830355.1 Cherax destructor | reverse complement strand
TGACAAGGTTAGGTTAAGGATCCCTAACTTTATTGACAAGCTAAGAGCTGTTACCTACATCAGCTCATTTGAAAGCATTTTTATTATGAAACATACAAGTAGGGAACAGGATGAAGTTGGAGCCAATCGAGTCATCCTGGAGATAAATGATCTCAGATGAAGTGATGTTCTGGAGAAGGGTACAGCCAGAGTGAAGTTGCTGCTGTCTGCCCGTCCTGTGGTATAGAAGCTTGCTTCTCACTGTCCTCGAAGTGGAGCCAAGTGTGGTACTTTGACAATGTTGCCCTTATACATAACAGTAAGACTGCCCACATCCCTCTGCATTGAAGGCTCTGCTGAAATGACAGATCTATCCAGGATGGGTCCAGACAAGAGATGAGACGTCTTGCTCTGTTCTCTACTTTGTCAAGCAGTTGCAGATGAGAGGGGGGGCAGGCAAACCAAGAAAGGGCGCGCGTGCGTGCGCACACACACTCTCTCTCTCTCTCTCTAGTTTACTTCTCTTCTTTTTCTTAGAGGGAATATACTCTGAACATACTTCAGCTGCCAGAAAGTTGATCCTTTCAAGGCACTGGTTTGGATCCATGTTATTTAACCCTTAAACTGTCTATACATAGATCTACGTTCACCTGTGTACTGCTCCGAATATTTTGAAAAGAAAAATCATTTTTTTTTAAATGAATAGCGCATTTTTATAAACAGGATAGGCTAAAAAAAAATTTAGGGCCAGTACTTACCGAGATATAAGCCCGCCAATTTGGTGTTGGATGCTCACCTGACGGCAACATCAAGTCCTGCCGCTTGCAGAAATATTGTCGATATACTTTTTTTTCTAGTTTTTATTTTAATTTATATAATTTTTATGTTCTGATAATTACAATTTACAATAGTTCTTGTGATTTCATAGCCAATCTTTGTTCTAACACTAATATTAGGTACTGAAATAGTACTCAAATAGTCACAATCACACCAACAGGTGAACATTTTCACCTGCCTTGGTCATTTACTATTGTCTATAAATATATACGAAGTATTTATAGGTCCCAGCAATGTTTTAGACATCCTGGAGTATATATGAAACTCCTTGAAGAATGGTGTGTTGACAATTGTCAGATAACTACTGATAAGGCAGTGACATTGATGAATTAATGTGTGCAGGGAACCCTTGCTTTTTCACTCTGTATCTCTCTGTCTGTCTGTCTATCTATCTGTCTGTCTGTCTGTCTGTATCTGTCTGTATCTGTCTGTCTGTCTGTCTGTATCTGTCTGTCTCTGTCTGTCTGTCTCTGTCTGTCTGTATCTGTCTGTCTGTATCTGTCTGTCTGTATCTGTCTGTCTGTATCTGTCTGTCTGTATCTGTCTGTCTGTATCTGTCTGTCTGTATCTGTCTGTCTGTATCGTCGTCTGTATCTGTCTGTCTTATCTGTCTGTCTGTATCTGTCTGTCTGTATTGTCTGTCTGTATCTGTCTGTCTGTATCTGTCTGTCTGTATCTGTCTGTCTGTATCTGTCTGTCTGTATCTGTCTGTCTGTATCTGTCTGTCTGTATCTGTCTGTCTGTATCTGTCTGTCTGTATCTGTCTGTCTGTATCTGTCTGTCTGTATCTGTCTGTCTGTATCTGTCTGTCTGTATCTGTCTGTCTGTATCTGTCTGTCTGTATTGTCTGTCTGTATCTGTCTGTCTGATCTGTCTGTCTGTATCTGTCTGTCTGTATCTGTCTGTCTGTATCTGTCTGTCTGTATCTGTCTGTCTGTATCTGTCTGTATCTGTCTGTATCTGTCTGTATCTGCCCGTATCTGTCTGTATCTGTCTGTATCTGTCTGTCTGTCTTTCTATCTGTCTATCTGTCTGTATCTGTCTGTATCTGTCTGTCTATCTGTGTATCTGTCTGTCTATCTGTGTATCTGTCTGTGTCTGTCTAGCTCTGCTTATCCGTCTTTCTGTGTCTGTGTGCCTGGAGTATATGAAACTCCTTGAAGAATGGTGTGTTGACAAGTGTCAAATAACTCCTTGACAGCCCAGTGACATTTGATAAATGTCAGCAGTGCTGGAGGGAACCCTCCCTTTTTCAATGTCTATCTGTCTGTCTGTCTGTCTGTCTGTCTGTCTGTCTAGCTCTGCTTATGTCTGTCTAACTCTGCTTATCTGTCTGCCTGTGTGTGTCTTTCCGTCTGCTTGTCTCAATCTCAGAGTGCGGCTCATAAGCCAACAGGTATTATACACGATGAAGAAGTGATGATCGTATTACTTGCCAGTCATGCTTATTATGTCTTATATCTACAAGCATTGTATAGCACTTTGCCTGGAATTTTTTAGTTATCCTAGGTAATTTACACTATATATAATAACTGTACTTATGTGTACATGTGAGAGACACAGAGATGTAGGACATATAGATATAGATAGATATGTATATAGACAGACAAAGATATAGACATATAGAGATATAGACAGATGAGATATAGACAGATAGAGATATAGACAGAGTTATAGACAGATA
>WNWK01040335.1:0-17029 GCA_009830355.1 Cherax destructor | reverse complement strand
ACTTGAATCATTTTGGGGTTCTCTTTGGAAGCCTCAAGACCTTATTTATATCCCCTTTGTTAATACCCATTTTCACTTGTATACCTCGATCATGTCTCCCTCATTCTACGCTTACAAGTGAATGTAATTTAAGGGTCATAAGAACATAAGAACATAAGAAAGGAGGAACACTGCAGCAGGCCTGTGGCCCCATACTAGGCAGGTCCTTCACAATCCGTCCCACTAACAGAATATTTGCTCAACCCAATTTTCAATGCTACCCAAGAAATAAGCTTTGACAATTCTACCCACCATGTGCGAGTCCCACTCAAATCCAACCTCTCACTCATGAATTTATCCAACCTAAATTTGAAACTACCCAAGGTCCTAGCTTCAATAACCCTACTAGGCAGACTGTTCCACTCATCAACTACCCTATTTCCAAACCAATACTTTCCTATATCCTTTCTAAATCTAAACTTATCTAACTTGAATCCATTATTGGGTTCTTCTTGGAGAGATATCCTCAAGACCTTATTTATATCCCCTTTGTTAATACCCATTTTCCACTTGTATACCTCGATCATGTCTCCCTCATTCTACGTCACAAGTGAATGTAATTTTAAGTCTTCAATCTTTCTTCGTAAGGAAGATTTCTAATGCTATGTATTAATTTAGTCATTCTACGCTGAATGTTTTCTAACGAATTTATGTCCATTCTGTAATATGGAGACCAGAACTGAGCTGTAATCAGGTGAGGCCTTACTAATGATGTATAAAGCTGAAATAACCTCTGGACTTCTGTTGCTAACACTTTGATATAAATCAGTAATCTATTTGCCTTAATTGACACTAGGCATTGCTGTTGGTTTAAGGTTGCTGCTTACCATCACCCCCAAGTCCTTCTCGCAATCTGTATGGCTAAGTTCTACGTTATTTAACTTATAAGTGCTTGGGTCATGGACACCCCGAGCTTCAGAACCTTGCATTTATCTACATTGAACTGCATCTGCCACTTTTCTGACCACGAATAAGTTTGTCTAAATCTTCCTGAAGTTCTATGACATCTATGTTTGAATCAATTATCCTACCTATCTTCGTGTCGTCGGCAATTTGCTCATATCACTAGTAATTCCCTCATCAAGGTCATTGATATATATTATAAATAACAATGGGCCTAAGACTGATCCCTGTGGAACACCATTGTTACAAGTCCCCATTCGGATTTAACCCCATTTATGCACACCTCTGCTTCCTATTGGTGAGCCATGACTCGATCCATGACAGCACTTTTCCCCCAATGCCATGAGCTGCCACTTTCTTTAACAGTCTCTGGTGCGGTACTCTATCAAAAGCCTTACTAAAGTCTAAATAAACAATATCGAATTCTTTATCGTGATCAACAGCCTCAAAAGCTTTACTGAAGAAGGTTAATAAATTAGATAGGCAGGAACGGCCCTCGTGAATCCATGCTGGGTATCATTAATCAAATTATGGTTATCTAGATGGCTTCTAATAATATCAGCTATAATTGACTCTAGTAATTTGCCTACAATTGAGGTCAGGCTTATTGGGCGGTAGTTTGACGGTAGTGACTTGTCCCCTGCTTTAAAAATAGGAATTACATTAGCCATCTTCCACATATCAGACACTACACCTCTAAGTGTAGTAGTGCAATGATGTAACGTCGAGGTATGACTGGGGTACTGTGTGTTGAGATGGCTGCTGAGATGATGCCTTGAAGATAGCCTTTTGGAAATCGGAGTCATTGTGTCTGTAGTTTTTAGGATGAAATTGAGGTCTTGTTTTGGTTTCGTGATTCCTGTTGCAAATTTGAGACCTAAGCTGAGGGCTTCAGTTTCTGTGGTTGACAGTGGACGAGTTGAAAGATTTTGAATAATTCAGGTCTTCCTAAACTTTTCCACTGAGAATTATCGCAGAGAGTTTGGAGTTTCCTAGTAAGTCTGATTTTTTGCTGAACATTAGCTGTGGTAACTCTGTGCGAATAATTTCGGCGGTGCGTCTGTTCATGTTACCCCGGAGTGTCGTGCCTAGTGTCCTGGCTTGAGAAAAGTTTCCTTTGTAGCGTTGTTCGGTTATCTGCACACTCTTCAAGGTAGTTCGTGCAGTTGCGGAGAAAGGAGGTTTAATGTTGGCAATTTGAGGAGGAGTAGATCTTGGTAACACCATTTCTTGGATACAGTCACGAAGAAAATTGTGTCTATTTGAAGTGAGTAAGCTTTCAGAAGAAGGTCCAGGTATTCTCTGTGTGAAGGATCCATTTCTACGCAGTGTTTGACACGATGGAAATAAATGGTATAAAATACCGACACAATGGAAAAATAAACACATAAGCAGTATAATGTGATCCTTATTGACAACGTTTCGCCCACGATGGGCTTTATCGAGTCACAGACAGATCTACCTGGAAAATGAGCAACATAGAGATATATAAGGGTCAGTCAGGTGGAGAATGCTGGGTCAGGTGGAGAAAGCTTCATGTGAGTCTTAAAAGTAGTGTGAAAACATAGTGTGACTTAAAGGACCTGCATGTACCATTCTTGAGTTCTAGGTAGGATAGTTGAAGAAGTTTCTTGCAATAGGTTCAGCTATGTTGTGAAGCCGTTGTTCTGGTTGAAGTTGTTGGACATACAGATGAGTGATGATTCTAGGATTCTTCGGTATTGCGTGTTGTCTTCTCTGGCGATAAGTCTTGCGTTTCTGTAGTTGATTAAATGGTTGTGTAAATTTCGGTGTTGAACACAGGCATTTCTTGAGTCGTCAGATCTGCCTGCGTACTGGTGTTCTGAAATGCGTGTTTGTAGGTCTCTGGATGTTTCGCCAACGTATAATTTGCTGCAGCCATTACAAGGGATTGTGATACCCTGCCGTGGACTGAAGCTCTTCCTGTCTGTTACTGGTAATGTCCTTAATGGTGGTGGATGTGGAGGTGGATACTCGGAATGAGGTCTTAGAAAAATGTTGGAAACTTGTTTGGAAATGGAGTTGGTGGGAAGGACTATGTATCTCTTCTCAGCAGTGTCTTCTCTGGGTGTGTTGAAGATGTTTAATGCCCGTCGTCTGCAGTCTCTAATGAAGTGACGAGGATAGTGAAGTTTGGAAAAAACTTGTTCAATGAGGGAGCATTCTTCTTCAAGGAACTCACTGCTGCAGATTCTGAGTGCGCGCAGGAAAAAGCCTATAATTACACCACGTTTAATTTTGGTGTCGTGGTGAGAGTAGAAGTGGAGAAGATCGTGTTGATTGGTAGGTTTTCGATAGACTTTAAAACGAAGTTCATGGTCAGCTTTGAAGAGAAGAACATCAAGGAAAGGAAGAGTGTTGTCGACTTCTTCTTCTAGTGTAAACTGGATTGATGGCTCAATCTGGTTGAGTTCGTGTTGGAGAGCTTGAACGTTGAAGCGTCTGGGAGTTATGATGAGAATGTCGTCAACATAACGAAGCCAGGTGACAGAAGAGGGAATAATAGTGGAAAATCGCTCGGCTTCCAAATGTTCCATATATGGTTCGCAAGGACGGCACTAAGTGGCGATCCCATGGGTAGTCCAAAAGTTTGCTGAAAGAGTTGGTTTTCGAAAGAGAAACATGTAAAGCCCACACATAGTACAACAAGATTTATGGACTGAACACATCGACTCCAGGCCGAGGGACTGATTACCTCAAACTCCTCCTTTTATTACTACTTTCTTCTTTGTATTGGACTGATGAAGCCACTGTGTGGCGAAACGTTTCTCAATAAAGATACCCAAGTGTTGCATATGTGTCTAATTTAACAACTTGTCGGCTCTCTGAACCATTCATCTACAACTTATAATATTACTACACTGGGACTTCACTGTTTCCCCCCAAAAACCCATACCACTAACTATTTCTATTTCAGGCCGAGGGACTGATAACCTCAAACTCCTCCTCTCCTTACACCTTTCTACTTTGTATTGGACTGATGAAGCCACTGTGTGGCGAAACGTTTCCTCAATAAAGATACCCAAGTGTTGCATATGTGTCTAATTTAACAACTATTTCTAGTTTAAAGCCCTAACAGCTCCCTCCACTGCAGTTGCCAGTGCCCCCACCCCAGACCTGGATAAGTGAACCCCATCCCTGGCATACATGTCATTTCTGCCATAGAAGAGGTCCAAGTTGTCAATGAATGTTACTGAATTTTCCTTACAGTATTTGTCCAGCCAGAAATTTACACTAATTGCCCTGGACAGCCATTCATTTCCAACTCCTCTTCTTGGCAAAATATCACATATGACAGGGTTCCCACCCTTCTTCCTAATTATGTCTATTGCTGACCTAAACCTGCTAGTCAGGTCCTCACTCCTACGTCTGCCAACATCGTTGCCTCCAGCACTGAGACAGATAATAGGATTGCTCCCATTACCTCTCATGATGTCGTCCAGACGGCTAACAATATCCTCCATCCCAGCCCCAGGAAAGCAAATCCTCTGTCTCCTACTCCTATCATTCAAACAGAAAGCCCTATCCATGTATCTAACCTGGCTGTCCCCAACAATAACAATGTTTTTACCTTCCTTTTTGTCGTTCGTCGTGACGTTCCCAGTAGTCGACTCACATTCATCGGGTAGCACGGAGAAGGCATTCGATGTTTCCACAGCAGTCTCTTTCTTCTTCATCGTTTCTAACTCTCCATTCGTTTTCTTGATCTTCAACTTCGTTCCTTGAAGTCCGGCCACTGCCCAGGTTCCCTTCTTGACCTGAGGACTCACAACAGGAGGACTACTACGACTCCTCTTGTTTTCCTCCGTCAATCGCCGTATCTCAAGCTTCGCTACCCTCAATTCCTCCTTAACCTGCTGGTAAAGTTGCTCAATGGACGGCATCTTGGTTCACTTCACAGAGCAAAAGTGGTTCAGTCCACAGAGAACCCTAGACGTACATGTCAGTGAACTACAGGAGGATTTAGACAAACTCAATTCCTGGTCAGAAAAATGGCAGATGCAGTTCAATGTAGATAAATGCAAAGTTCTAAATCTCGGGAGTGTCCATAACCCATGCACTTATAAGTTAAATAACGTAGAACTTAGCTATACAGATTGCGAGAAGGACTTGGGGGTGATGGTAAGCAGCAACCTTAAACCAAGACAGCAATGCCTAAGCGTACGTAATAAGGTAAATAGATTACTGGGATTTATATCAAGAAGTTTTAGCAACAGAAGTCCAGAGGTTATATTACAGCTTTATACATCATTAGTAAGGCCTCATCTAGATTACGCAGCTCAGTTCTGGTCACCATATTACAGAATGGACATAAATTCGTTAGAAAACATTCAGCATAGAATGACTAAATTAATACATAGCATTAGAAATCTTCCTTACGAAGAAAGATTGAAGACCCTTAAATTACATTCACTTGTAAGACGTAGAATGAGGGGAGACATGATCGAGGTATACAAGTGGAAAATTGGTATTAACATAAGAAAGAAGGAACACTGCAGCAGGCCTGTTGGCCCATACTAGGCAGGTCCTTCACAATCCATCCCACTAACAGAATAATTACCCAACCTAATTTTCAATTCTACCCAAGAAATAAGCTTTGAAGATTATATTAACTCAAGTGCGAGTCCCACTCAAATCCAACCCCTCTCACTCATGCGTTTATTCAACCTAAATTTGAAACTACCCAAGGTCTGTTAGTGGGACGGATTGTGAAGGACCTGCCTAGTATGGGCCAACAGGCCTGCTGCAGTGTTCCTCCTTTCTTATGTTCGTATGTTCCTAGCTTCAATGACCCGGTAAAAATCTTGAATTAAGATTAAAACAACATAAATATAGCATTAGAACTGGACAAGATTCTAATGCTCTATTTATTCATGTGAGAGATTTTAACCATCCAATTGATTTTCAAAATGCTGAGAAGGTTGTATCAAGCAAGTCCATGGTTGAAATGAATATAATAGAATCATGTTTCATAAAAGGCAGTTTTGAAAATAATATGAATATTTCTTTTGGTTTATATAAATTGGATTCATTTATAATTAATAAAATTTGGGAAGAATTTAATGATAAATTGGACTAATCTTAATTCTTGGGAAGAGTTTCAGGTCCTTTCTTATGTTCCTCTTCACAGAGTCGTGTGATGTTACGCTACTGTGAGGTGTAGTCTTTGTTAGTGTAATGTGACTGTGAGGTGTAGTCTTGCCTCTTATATAAGCCTTCTTGTTATGTTTCCTTTATAGTTCCTTGATAATGTGAGTAGTCACGAAAGCGCTTGAATTCCTCTATTTTTCATAGTGGTTGTCTTGAAATATAATATATATATATATATATATATATATATATATATATATATATATATATATATAACTGCGGCTAACCAGGGTTCGATCCTGCATCAGCATGCCCAGCCCTTTGAGAACAGAACAATGTACGCATCACTCTATTCATGAGAACAACAAACACCAGGCGTTCAGCAGTACTGAACATGTTTTTCCTTATGCAAGGACATACGTGGTCATGGACACTCTGAGACTAATTTCAACCTCATCCTGTTTGGGTACCAGCCTTCATGAATAGTCTATATATTAATAAAATCACCATTCAAGTGATTTTGAATCATTAACAGAACTGCAACTAGGCAGAATTCGATTCTGCGTCACCATGGCTCGTTATTTACTGTTCTGATTTTAAGGATTCCTCCTTTGTTTAGTAATGTCCTTTATATTTCAAATTTACACCTCTTCAGTGTGATCTCGTCGGGTGTCTTCCTTCTCATGGGATGAATGAATGTTAATTTTTTGAAGCTGGTAAGTCTAGGCATTCCTTGTTATATGGAAACCAATATCAATGTTTATTTGATAAAATTGGCAAAGACTAATGGTTCCTACCGTGTCCTTAAGACTCGTCACCTCTTCAGTACTAAAGCCATTCAAAGGTGGTTAACTGATATATATTTCACTCGATTTAACGGGTTTGAAAATATCTCACTGTTTTACACCGAAAATCTGCAAATGTTCACCTGTGCACTTGAATTTTTCTCTTCTTTATTATCAAATTAACCTATTTTTTTTATTTTTAAGGGGGGGGGACGTTTAAAGTTATACCAGAGAGAATTTTAGATGTTATTAGTCATTCCAGGATGCTGGTAATGTGTCCTGCAACTTTTGTCTTAATGCACCTGTTCATGTCAACTGTTCCTTGATTCCTAAGCCTAATTACCGAACACCAGCATTGAAAATTTGAATCCGATCGGATGAGGTCTTCTCGTGTTATAAGCAAAATTAAACAAAAAGTTTTATTTTGTTTATAACAAGAAAAAATAAAATAAAAATATTCTGGCAACTACTTAAAGATTTTTATTCGGAGATACCTAATAAACTGTTGATTTTCTCTAGGGTAATCATGGGCTGTTACCCTAAATATCCTGTAGATTTGTATGTATAGTACATTTTTTATTGAAAGTAAGGTGTAGGTTGTGTCCGCGATGAAGGTAGAGTTGGTAATTATGCCATCCAGCTCTACCTTCACCTTTCCTTCTTTCTTTACTCATAGTTGAAATTAGTGATTGCTGCTGACACACTCTTCTTACTAACGTTCAAACATGCATCGCCACCATCGACATGAGGGTGAAACACTTCATAGGTAATGTTATACCACCTACATGAGGGGATCAGTATCCAAGTGAGGCTGGTAGATGAAGCAGTGAAATCTGTCAATGTTCACGCATTTTTTCATTTCTTGAGTCAACATCTGTAGTGGCTCTTATAGGTAGTGGGGAAGAGTGTATAATATTAAGTCTCCTTGCTTCATAAGCTGGTTTGTTTTCTTTATTACTTGAGACAAGTTGTTCACTTCGCTTTCTCGGCAATAGAAGGATACAAATGAGGGCAGATTCTGAAGAGAAGGAATTATAACATGTAATTCAATTTTATTTGTCTGAATCCCATAACTAAATGTAGTCAACTAATTATATAATCAATTAAATCCTAATTTGTGCACTTGAAATAATAATGATTGATACATTATCTTCGACAGATTATTATAATATTTCCCGTATAATGATTTTTTTTGGTTTGTGTGTACTGTAGCTTTCATCCCAATTAATGTTGTCCCTCGATTTATGTACATGTTTTAACATTGCTTAGCTTTCTAAGCTCAGATTGTTTATATCCTGCAAAAATTTGAAGTCATATTTACTGGGAAGAAGCCAACATCACTCACAAGAATCTACCTTCAGTATTTTGAAAATATAATTGAAACATGAATGAAATATAGAACATTACTTTAAAAAACTCAATAGTACCTTGTAGCTTAATACCGAGTTCTAAATCACTGCTACAGATGACATAGCATCTCCACTCTTCCCTAGTTAATTGAGCAAAATGTAATTATTGAAATATTGGAGAAATTTATGTTCTGATAAGGAAAACGTATTGAACACCTAGAAATATTACTAAATTTCAATAAATATACGTATGTTTAGAAGATAAACGTTGCGAAGCAAAAGGGAGAAACAAAGATGATGTAATGGCACAACGGGTCAGCGAGTTTGTGAACGTTTTATTGAGAGTAATAATGGCCGATAGAAATATTATCGGGGAAATTTCTCCACTACAAGATAAGTGAAGAGGAAATACATCTGGAAGGTCCAGATATATAATGAAACGAAATAAGAACATAAGAAAGGAGTTGTTGTTGTTGTAGGTTTGCCGGTACCACCGGCCCGGGTCTTCTCCAAATGGTGACCCGGCATTGGCCCCCTGGGTAGAGGGTGTTGGTCATCTTCTTCTTTCTTCTGTCTTCTTTCTTGGGGCCCCCCGGGTGGGGGGTGACTTCTTCTTCTCTCTTGCTGTAGCTCCCCACGGTGGGGAGTGTCTTCTGGCGTCGCATCTTCATCAGCAGGCATCCTCTTAGGCCTTCATCAGCAGATCTTGGTACTTCGGACTCTTGTATTCCCAGCAGGCGTGTCTTTACATGGATTGAAGCTAGGCATCAGGCGGAGGGAATGAAGGATGGGGGGGGGGATAATAAAGAACGAAGTGAGAGAAAGTATAGCTGTAGTGAGCAATCTTGGTCATCGTCGGGGTACTCCTGGCATCGTCATCGAGGGGGTGTCCGTCATCATCATCACCGAGGGGGCGGGTGGGTGGCTAGGATGGGGAGCAAAGTCTCCAAGTCGCGGGTGGCCAGGTAAACAAGCCGGGCTGCCTTGTCCTCGCGGGTCAGATCCCTCGGTGCCATCGGGAAGTGCCAGCGGCGGATGGACGTCGTCGCTGGACAGTCAAGCATGTAGTGAACTAGAGGCTTTGGGACCATCCGGTCGCAGTGGCGGCAAAGCTCCTCCCTCTCGCGTTGGATGAGGCACTTTGCAGTAGGGTAGCCGAGGCGCAGGCGGTGTACACTTACTTGCAGCTCCCTGTTCAGTTTACTCATGTTTGGTGGGGGCTCCCTACGTGTCGCTCTGTCATACCAGTGCCGGCTCTGAGACGCTCCCGGTGCCGGTAGCGGGCGCCTGGCTGCCGAGGCTGCCCCCAGGTGCACCTGCCTGCGGCTAATGGCAAGTGTAGTTGCAGGTTGGGCCAAAACGTCTGCCGCATCATTCCCAGCAAGGTCGATGTGGCTCGTCAAGTGAGTGTAGCCGTCGAGTGTGGCTCGTCAATTGAGGAGCCGGATGTTATCCCTGGGCTCCATATGCATGATGGCCTGTATCGCCGCCCTGGAGTCGACGTGGATGACTGGAGGTTGGCGGTGTTCCAGGAGCGCATGTTGTAGGGCCCTCTGGATGGAGTGGAGTTCTGCCTGGAGGATGCTGCAGTGGTCTGGAAGGCGCCAGCCGGCCGTTAGGGAGGAGTGAAGTATCCCGGAACCCGTGCGGCTGGCCTCGGGGTCTCTTGATCCATCAGTGTAGTACACTGCACATCCGGGATGCTCTGCTGCAGCGATACTTGCAGCTGCCCACTGCTGCAGCACGCGTTGTGGACAGAGACGCTTGCTGGCTGGAAGGGTTGCAAGGTGGATTACGACAGGTTCCGGTGCCCATGGAGGTGGCACGGTGTACCCATCGACTGGCCGGTCGCATCCCTTGTCCTTGAGGAGTGGCATGGGCAGGAGCTTCTTTGTCACATCCGCAGCCGACCACAACCATAGACGGACACGGCCTCCTGCGTAGTCGCCTCGCTGACGGTCGAGGAGGTCTCTCAGCAGGCTCTCACCGCCCGGTAGCTGGAGCATAGGTTGTTGTTGTATGTTCGCCAGTACATCCGGCCCGGGTCTTCTCCAAATGGTAACACGGCATTGGCTCCCTGGGTAGAGGGTGTCGGTCATCTTCTTCTTTCATAAGAAAGGAGGAACACTGCAGCAGGCCTGTTGGCCCATACTAGGCAAGTCCTTCACACTCCATCCCACCAACAAGATATTTGTTCAACCCAATCTTAAATGCTACCCAAGAAATAAGCTTTGATAATTTTATTTACTCATGTGCAATTCCCACTCAAATCCAACCCCTCTCACTCATGAATTTATCCAACCTAAATTTAAAACTACCCAAGGTCATTGCTTCAATAACCATACTAGGGAGACTGTTCCACTCATCAACTACCCTATTTCCAAACCAATACTTTCCTATATCCTTTCTAAACCTAAACTTATCTAATTTGAATCCATTATTGCGGGTTCTCTCTTGAAGAGATATCCTCAAGACCTTATTTATATCCACTTTGTTAAAACCCATTTTCCACTTGTATACCTCGATCATGTCTCCCCTCATTCTTCGTTTTACAAGTGAATGTAATTTTAGGGTCTTCAATCTTTCTTCATACGGAAGATTTCTAATGCCAAGGAGAGGAGTTGGAAATGAATGGCTGTCCAGGGCAATTGGTGTCAATTGCTGGCTGGACAAATACTGTAAAGAAAATTCAGTAACATTCATTGACAACTGGGACCTCTTCTATGGCAGAAATGACATGTATGCCAGGGATGGGGTTCACTTATCCAGGTCTGGGGTGGGGGCACTGGCAACTGCAGTGGAGGGAGCTGTTAGGGCTTTAAACTAGAAATAGTTAGTGGTATGGGTTTTGGGGGGAAAACAGAGAAGTCCCAGTGTAGTAATATTATAAGTTGTAGGAGAACTAGTAATAGGCAGAATAAGGTGGATAGTGGAAAGCTAGTGACACTAGATGACAAGGACAGTAATAGGTATAGTGGAAAAACAGAGATGAGCAGGAAGGGTAAAGAGAAAGGAGGGTCTCTAAATATATATTACACCAATAGTCGTAGTGCTAGGAATAAGATGGACGAGTTGAGATTAGTTGCAAGTACGGGTAATATTGATGTTTTTGCAATAACTGAGACATGGTTTAATATGAAAAATCGGGACTTCCCTGCCGAATGTCACATTCAGGGTTTTAAATTGTTCCAAGTAGACAGAAGTATCGGGAAAGGGGGTGGGGTGGCACTCTATGTCCGTGATCATTTAAATTGTTGCATAAAAACGGGTATAAAGTCTGAATTAACACATACAGAGTCTGTCTGGATAGAATTTTCAGAGGGGTGTGAAAAATTGATTTTAGGCGTGATTTACCGTCCTCCAAACTTAGATAGGGAACAAGGGAGACTACTTTGGGAGGAAATTGTTAAGGCCACAAGACACGATAACGTAGTAATTCTAGGGGACTTTAACTTTAGTCAGATTGATTGGAATTTCATGACAGGGAATTTAGAATCTAACGACTTTTTAGAAGTAGTTCAGGATTGCTTTTGAAGCAGTTTGTAACAGAACCTACAAGGGAAATAACCTACTTGACTTGGTTCTGGCAAGCAAGGAAACCCTTGTTAATAATTTAGAAATTACAGAGGAACTCGGCTCAAGCGACCACAAGTCAATTACCTTTAGCATTGAATGGATGTATGATAGTAGGGATAATTCATTAATGGTCCCAGATTTTCGCTTAGCAGATTATAATGGACTTAGAGAACACTTATCAACTGTGGACTGGGGTGAAGAAGAGAGGTATCAATATGACAGTTTTCTTAACACTATACAGGCTGCCCAAAGAACATTTATCCCGTATAAAGAAATTAGATCAAGTAGAAATGACCCAAAATGGATGAATAATAGGCTCAAATATCTTTTAGGGCAGAAGAAAGGAATTTATAGGCGCATAAAAAGAGGTGAGGGTCATCTTATAAATCAGTATACTGACATTAAGAGGGACGTTAAAAAGGGAATAAGAAAAGCTAAACGGGACTATGAAATTAAAGTTGCTAGAGATTCAAAAACTAACCCAAAAAGTTTTTTCCAGGTTTATAGAACAAAAGTTAGGGATAAGATAGGTCCCCTTAAAAATAACTTTGGGCATCTTACTGACAAGGAGAATGATATGTGCTCTATTTTTAATAATTACTTTCTCTCGGTTTTCACACAGGAAGACATTAATAATATCCCAGTAATTAATTTTTACAGAGGCCCAGAAGAAGATAAATTATGTAATATCACAGTCACTAGCGAAATGATTATGAAACAGCTGGACCGACTGAAACAAAATAAATCGCCGGGTCCTGATGAGCTTTTTGCAAGGGTTCTTAAGGAATGCAAAATGGAACTCTGTGAACCAATATCTAACATTTGTAATTTATCTCTTCAAACAGGTGTAGTGTCTGATATGTGGAAGATGGCTAATGTAATTCCTATTTTTAAAGCAGGGGACAAGTCACTACCGTCAAACTACCGCCCAATAAGCCTGACCTCAATTGTAGGCAAATTACTAGAGTCAATTATAGCTGATATTATTAGAAGCCATCTAGATAACCATAATTTGATTAATGATACCCAGCATGGATTCACGAGGGCCGTTCCTGCCTATCTAATTTATTAATCTTCTTCAGTAAAGCTTTTGAGGCTGTTGATCACGATAAAGAATTCGATATTGTTTATTTAGACTTTAGTAAGGCTTTTGATAGAGTACCGCACCAGAGACTGTTAAAGAAAGTGGCAGCTCATGGCATTGGGGGAAAAGTGCTGTCATGGATCGAGTCATGGCTCACCAATAGGAAGCAGAGAGTGTGCATAAATGGGGTTAAATCCGAATGGGGACTTGTAACAAGTGGTGTTCCACAGGGATCAGTCTTAGGCCCATTGTTATTTATAATATATATCAATGACCTTGATGAGGGAATTACTAGTGATATGAGCAAATTCGCTCGACGACACGAAGATAGGTAGGATAATTGATTCAAACATAGATGTCATAGAACTTCAGGAAGATTTAGACAAACTTAATTCGTGGTCAGAAAAGTGGCAGATGCAGTTCAATGTAGATAAATGCAAGGTTCTGAAGCTCGGGAGTGTCCATAACCCAAGCACTTATAAGTTAAATAACGTAGAACTTAGCCATACAGATTGAGAAGGACTTGGGGGTGATGGTAAGCAGCAACCTTAAACCAAGACAGCAATGCCTAAGCGTACGTAATAAGGCAAATAGATTACTGGGATTTATATCAAGAAGTGTTAGCAACAGAAGTCAAGAGGTTATATTACATTATTATTATAATCAAATAGAAGCGCTAAACCACAGGGGTTATACAGCAGGTTATATTACAGCTTTATACATCATTAGTAAGGCCTCACCTAGATTACGCAGCTCAGTTCTGGTCTCCATATTACAGAATGGACATAAATTCGTTAGAAAACATTCAGCGTAGAATGACTAAATTAATACATAGCATTAGAAATCTTCCTTACGAAGAAAGATTGAAGACCCTAAAATTACATTCACTTGTAAGACGTAGAATGAGGGGAGACATGATCGAGGTATACAAGTGGAAAATGGGTATTAACAAAGGGGATATAAATAAGGTCTTGAGGATATCTCTCCAAGAGAGAACCCGCAATAATGGATTCAAGTTAGATAAGTTTAGATTTAGAAAGGATATAGGAAAGTATTGGTTTGGAAATAGGGTAGTTGATGAGTGGAACAGTCTGCCTAGTAGGGTTATTGAAGCTAGGACCTTGGGTAGTTTCAAATTTAGGTTGGATAAATTCATGAGTGAGAGGGGTTGGATTTGAGTGGGACTCGCGCATGAGTGGGTAGAATTGTCAAAGCTTATTTCTTTCGTAGCATTGAAGATTGGGTTGAGCAAATATTCTGTTAGTGGGACGGATTGTGAAGGACCTGCCTAGTATGGGCCAACAGGCCTGCTGCAGTGTTCCTCCTTTCTTATGTTCTTATGTTCTTATTAATTTAGTCATTCTACGCTGAATGTTTTCTAACGAATTAATATCCATTCTGTAATATGGAGACCAGAACTGAGCTGTGTAATCTAGGTGAGGTCTTACTAACGATGTCAAAAGCTGTAATATAACCTCTGGACTTCTGTTGCTTACACTTCTTGGTATAAATCCCAGTGTCAATTGCTGGCTGGACAAATACTGTAAGGAAAATTCAGTAACATTCATTGACAACTGGGACCTCTTCTATGGCAGAAATGACATGTATGCCAGGGATGGGGTTCACTTATCCAGGACTGGGGTGGGGGCACTGGCAACTGCAGTGGAGGGAGCTGTTAGGGCTTTAAACTAGAAATAGTTAGTGGTATGGGTTTTTGGGGGAAAACAGTGAAGTCCCAGTGTAGTAATATTATAAGTCCTAGGAGAACTAGTAATAGGCAGAATAAGGTGGATAGTGGAAAGCTAGTGACACTAGATGACAGGACAGTAATACACAAACCTTAATAAAAAGAGGAGCTAGACGACGTTTCGGACCGACTTGGACCATTTACAAAGTCACACTAACAGTTGGTCCAAGTCGGGCCGAAACGTCGTCGTAAGCTCCTCTCTTTTATATGTGCGGGTTGTGTGTGTATTGTTCCAGTCACGGTATTGTCCCTTTTTGTTATTTAAGGACAGTAATAGGTATAGTGGAAAAACAGAAATGAACAGGAAGGGTAAAGAGAAAGGAGGGTCTTTAAATATATATTACAAAAATAGTCGTAGTGCTAGGAATAAGATGGACGAGTTGAGATTAGTTGCAAGTACGGGTAATATTGATGTTTTTGCAATAACTGAGACATGGTATAATATGAAAAATCAGGACTTGCCTGCCGAATGTCACATTCAGGATTTTAAATTGTTCCAAGTAGACAGAAGTATCGGGAAGGGGGGTGGGGTGGCACTCTATGTCCGTGATCATTTAAATTGTTGCATAAAAACGGGTATAAAGTCTGAATTAACACATACAGAGTCTGTCTGGATAGAATTTTCAGAGGGGTGTGAAAAATTGATTTTAGGCGTGATTTACCGTCCTCCAAACTTAGATAGGGAACAAGGAAGACTACTTTGGGAGGAAATTGTTAAGGCCACAAGGCACGATAACGTAGTAATTCTAGGGGACTTTTAACTTTATTCAGATTGATTGGAATTTCTTGACAGGGAATTTAGAATCTAACGACTTTTTAGAAGTAGTTCAGGATTGCTTTTTTAAGCAGTTTGTAACAGAACCTACAAGGGAAAATAACCTACTTGAATTGGTTCTGGAAAGTAAGGAAACCCTTGTTAATAATTTAGAAATTACAGAGGAACTCGGCTCAAGCGACCCCAAGTCAATTACCTATAGCATTGAATGGATGTATGATAGTAGGGATAATTCAGTAACGGTCCCAGATTTTCGCTTAGCAGATTATAATGGACTTAGAGAACACTTATCAACAATGGACTGGGGTGACGAAGAGAGGTATCAATATGACAGTTTTCTTAACACTATACAGGCTGCCCAAAGAACATTTATCCTGCATAAAGAAATTAGATCAAGTAGAAATGACCCAAAATGGATGAATAATAGGCTTAAGTATCTTTTAGGGCAGAGGAAAGGAATTTATAGGCGCATAAAAAGAGGTGAGGGTCATCTTATAAATCAGTATACTGACATTAAGAGGGACGTTAAAAAGGGAATAAGAAAAGCTAAACGGGACTATGAAATTAAAGTTGCTAGGGATTCAAAAACTAACCCAAAAAGTTTTTTCCAGGTTTATAGAACAAAAGTTAGGGATAAGATAGATTCCCTTAAAAATAACTTTGGGCATCTTACTGACAAGGAGAATGATATGTGCTCTATTTTTAATAATTATTTTCTCTCGGTTTTCACACAGGAAGACATTAATAATATCCCAGTAATTAAATTTTACAGAGGCCCAGAAGATAAATTATGTAATATGACAGTCACTAGCGAAATGGTTATGAAACAACTAGATCGAGTGAAACTAAATAAATCGCCGGGTCCTGATGAGATTTTTGCAAGGGTTCTTAAGGAATGCAAAATAGAACTCTGTGAACCAATATCTAACATTTTTAATTTATCTCTTCAAACAGGTGTAGTGTCTGATATGTGGAAGATGGCTAATGTAATTCCTATTTTTAAAGCAGGGGACAAGTCACTACCGTCAAATTACCGCCCAATAAGCCTGACCTCAATTGTAGGCAAATTACTAGAGTCAATTATAGCTGATATTATTAGAAGCCATCTAGATAACCATAATTTGATTAATGATACTCAGCATGGATTCACGAGGTGCCGTTCCTGCCTATCTAATTTATTAACCTTCTTCAGTAAAGCTTTTGAGGCTGTTGATCACGATAAAGAATTCGATATTGTTTATTTAGACTTTAGTAAGGCTTTTGATAGAGTACCGTTTTACAAAATGACACGATATCTATTAACAATAGATATCTCCAGTGAACACTAGAAAGGATAGCCCATCTAGCATCCAGCCTGTTACTGGGCTTTTGCAACAAAGTCAGTATCCTGGTTCAGTTATCCAACATATTATATAGATTAAGGGGATTGCAACTGATAG
Organism: Cherax destructor; assembly: GCA_009830355.1. Classification (NCBI taxonomy): domain Eukaryota; kingdom Metazoa; phylum Arthropoda; class Malacostraca; order Decapoda; family Parastacidae; genus Cherax; species Cherax destructor. The sequence goes on along the minus strand of WNWK01040335.1, from coordinate 220 downwards.
GGTACTAACCAAACAGATATATTTAAAAGGTTTATTATCAAAGTGAGAAAATCTAGGGTAGCAAAGTAAATCAAATATAAAGATATTAAGATATCAATTAGGAGGTTAATTAGGAGGGTAGCTCCTACACTGCTCTCATATACAATAAGTCTGTGCTGAGGGCACATATATATATAAATGACTCAGAAGTACCATCACGTACAATGTCAGTAATAACAAT
>WNWK01040334.1:0-17029 GCA_009830355.1 Cherax destructor | reverse complement strand
CAGCTTCCCGTCCCGTCGGGTTTCCTTTTCACCCTAAGTCTGTCTTCCCCAATTTCCCATTCCACCCCCAATACTGAGGTTACCTCAGGCACCGTATAACCCGTGTAATCATGTTCTACTCTGTATCGCAATGCCGGATTGTTCGTTACCCATTCCCTCAGCGGCATGTTAGCCAAGAGCATCTCCCCGTTGGACTCCTGGTAGATGTCCATCAACTCCCCCTCATCAGAAGTGGTGCCTTGCATATTGTCCACATAAAATAAAGTCTTAAATAGTTCTTTGAGGGGGCTGTTACAATTTGCCAGGTGATAATCTATAGTAGCCTGCAATAAGAATGGTGAGCTCGTGGCCCCAAACAACACTGCCTTAAATCTGTAAGTTTCGTACCCCTGCTCAGGTACCTCGCTGTTCGCCACCCACAAGAACCTAGTGTAGTCCCTGTCTTGCTGTTGCAACCCAATTCGTAGGCTTTACTAATATCCGCTGCATAGGCATATTGTTCTGTCCTAAACTTCAACAACACGTCGGCTAATTTCTGAGTCAGAGATGGCCCTGTGAACAGACAGTCGTTCAATGAGGGCTCTCGGGGACTCGCCTGTGAGCTGCAATTGAAGACTACCCTGATGGGAGTGGTTACTGACTTCTTGGTAACCGCCATGTGCGGGAGATAGTGGGTATTTTCTCCTGGAGTGGCATGCGGTACCTTCTCTATGAACCCCAGGGACAACTGTTCTTTAATAATGCCATCGTACTTCCCTACCAGACCCTTCTTGGTCAGGCTGTTCACCAGGGAGTTCAACTGACCCTGTGCCTTCTTAAAGTTAGTGGGTAGTCTCACCCAGTACTGGCCGTCCTTGAACTGGACATGGCTCAAATAATTCTGATAAGTTTCTTCGTGTTCGGGGGGGTGGTTGATCACCCTTAATCCCTACTACATCCAGGTCCCACAGTTTGTGGACTGGTTCACCATCAACTATGCTGCCTTGGGTTTCGGATAGACCCTCATGTAATCCGATCCGCATCACTAGCACGGCCTTGGTTGCTGTGGTGCCAGAGCCCCCCTGCCCAGGCGTCGCCGGGAAATGGGCTGGTACCTTGCCTCCTATGATGTACCCCGCGGGAGTCCTGTACAGGCCGATACCTTCTTTGATGACCTTTCTTGTGGATATGAACTCGTCTACGTAATCCCCTCCTACCAAAATTCCTATGTCGCTGACGTTGTCTGTGGTAATTTCTGGTTCCGCTAGCTTCACACCCAACTCCCTCAAACGTTTGACTGCCGCGGCTAGGCCCTTGGTGGTAATGATATTGGGCAGCCTCTTCACTATCAAGGCTGAGATATTCCTGCGATGCCCACCCAATCTAACTGCTACATCTACAACAGGATAAGATCTGTGCGGAACTGTCCCACCGAACCACTTCCACTTTCATGTCAGCCTTACCCTCAGACTTCAATTTCAACTTAGCTGCTAGAGTCTCCGTTATGAATGATCGTTGGGCCCCAGTGTCAAAAAACAAACGGGTCGTTTCGGATCTTTTCCCATTTATGACCACTGCCATCACCATGGGCAGTGCCACAGAACCTTGAAACCGTTCACCTGAACTAGTCCCCTGGGTCGCTCTCACCACACTCACCACTACCTCGGACTCGTCTCTGTTCTCTGCCCTCTCTTGGGGTTTGATCCCCTTAGCCTGGGCTGATCTGGTATTCTTAGGGCACAGTGCACTGTGGTGCTTACCCTTCCAACAGCCTCGACACTCACTGAGCTGGAGGTCACAGTCCCGGGCAAAGTGTTGGCCGCAACACTTGAAACAGCGTTTCAACTCCTTTAGTCTCTGGCGTCTTTGGTCGTAGGTAGTGAAGCTCGAACACCCTGAACTAGTATGTTCTCCTTCGCAGAACACACATGTCTTAGTGCTGGTCGCCTTAGTGGTTTCCCCCTTGGTTGAGGACCTGTCTTGGGCATAATAGGTGCCGATCCTAGCGGGGGGTGCTTTAGTTCTATCTCTCGAGTGTCCGGTGTGGTCAAACGATTTCACCCTCGCGGGTGGTTTCTCCCCCTGACCTATATTCAGGTGAATCACGATGTCGCTCAACCCTTCAACAAGCTTGACGGCTTTACTTTACAACTATTGACTTGACTCTATTAAATATGCACTGCTAGTCCTCAAACCCAACTAAAATGTATATTGTTGTTATGAAAGCTTAACCTAGCAACTCCCTGTACACAATAGTTAATAGTTACAGGACTGAGCTAGCAATCACAAATTAAATGAATCAAATACAATAAATTCACACAGTAAAAATATGTAGTCTTTGCAAATTCAATTCAATTGGTCAGCACAAAATAAATTCAGTAATTCACTTATAAACATTATATGAATAATGTTGTGTAATTAGCTTTGGCTTAACTAAGCCTAGACAATTATTGTAGTTAGTTGGTGAAGGTAACACCTAGCCTAACTTTATCACTGTTGAAATTAGTGTGCAACTAGCCTGAATCTAGCTTGCAAGGTAAATAATAGCTAGGTTAAATCTGACCTAGCTGTTATAACTGTTATAATTATTGCAGAGGCCTATCCTAACTGTGGCTGCCTGCAATTCACTGTAAGTAATTGAATATACAAGTTTCCTAACCTGGCTTACTTGTAATCACTGTAAATAAATAAACTCACAAGCTTAACTAGCCTACTTGGCCTGCCTGTAGATTACTGTAAATAATAACTTCTGATTAGTTAGCTTAACCTAGCCTGAGTAAGTCTTTGGGCCTAGGTGTGAAAACTAACCTAGCTTCGAAAATGACTGGTACATTAACTGTGGTCTAGCTAATTAAGACTAATGTGTCTGCTAAACTAGCTATCCCACATCCGGTTTGAAGGACCATATAGAAACTTGTTTGGACTGCCCCCTTGTAAGTTGCACTCTGGGTAAGCACTGTTGACACCGACACTCTGAGACACTTCTCTCAGACTTACAAGTGGCTATGGTACAAATTTCTAGCTAATTGCAGTAAGGGGAACCCCACACTGCCTACACAATACTGGAAGGGGGTTTACTTACTTGAAAGAAGCGGGTGGCTATGTATCCTGGTCTTCCTTATATATAACCCCTCCTAACACCATGTGCAGTGGAGTAACTTTGTCTGTAAAGGATGGTGTAATTAGTGTCCTGCCTGCACCTCAGAGTTCCCTGGTTCCTTGGGTATCCCTTGAGCAATATATACAGTAAGTAACACTAGCTTCCAGACTTGAACTTAAGAGACGACGCTGGTACATACCAACACAAAGTCGTCCGTCCGCCTAAGACCCACAGATAACTCACTAACGTTTCCCCCAGAAAACTGGCCAGATACTGAGAGAAAGAAAGCCTAGTCTTACTGTAACAGGGTCTGGATGGAGGCAGATGTCCACGGTACTTCGGGATCTCCTCCGTGGCCCCAGGACAGATGTTGGGTCACGTGGGGATGCTGTTGTATCACAGCACGTCTTCTCTGTGTGGAGTCTGGTCTGGTAAGAACGTAGGTCACGATTTGTGACCGCCACACTGCCTAGATTCAAGTGTGGGCTGCCAGTTGTCTCTAGCTAACATAACCTAATGCTTGCCTATTCAGGCCTATAACTACCTATATTAGGGTGCTAGAGCTACACTATTAATATCTAACGTTGCCTTAATAATCCTACTATTAGTCTCTAACTGTACAAACTTACCTAGGTGTTTCTAGGTGGATAAATCTATCAATTAAAATATACACAATAGTCACCTTCAATCTGGAGTGTCTACCTGGAGTCTACCTGGAGAGAATTCCAGGGGTCAATGCCCCCGCGGACCGATCTGTGACCAGGCCTCTTGTTGGACCAGAGCCTGATCAACCAGGCTGTTACTGCTGGCCGCACGCAGTCCAACGTACGAACCACAGCCCGGCTGATCAGGTACCGACTTGAGGTGCCTGTCCAGAGCCTGCTTGAAGACAGCCAGGGGCTTGTTGGTAATCCCCCTGATGTATGCTGGGAGGCAGTTGAACAATCTTGGGCCCCTCACACTTATTGTGTTGTCCCTCAACGTGCTAGTGGCACCCCTGCTCTTCATTCGGGGGATGTTACATCGCCTGCCGAGTCTTTTGCTTTCGTACGGAGTGATTTTTGTGTGCAAGTTTGGTACTAAGCCCTCGAGAATTTTCCATGTGTATATAATAATGTATCTCTCCCGCCTGCGTTCTAGAGAGTACAGGTTTAGGAACTTCAAGCGTTCCCAGTAGTTGAGGTGGTTTATCGCACTTATGCGTGCGGTGAAGGTTCTCTGCACATTTTCAAGGTCAGCAATTTCACCCGCTTTGAAAGGTGCAGTTAGTGTGCAGCAATATTCCAGCCTAGATAGAACAAGCAATCTGTAAAGTGTCAACATGGGCTTGGCATCCCTGGTTTTGAAGGTTCTCATTATCCATCCTGTCATTTAAGGCTCCTAACGGCTCACTTACCCTGTGGAACTTTTAGTGACTAAAAAAGTTTCCACAGGGAGGGGGAGAGAGCAAGGGAGAGAGAGAGAGGGAGGGAGGGAGAGAGAGAGAGAGAGAGAGGTAGAGGGAGAGGGAGGGAGAGAGAGAGAGAGCAGGGAGATAGAGGGAGAGGGAGGGAGAGAGAGAAGGGAAATAGAGGGAGATGGAGGGGGAGTGAGAGGGAGAGGGAGGGGGAGATAGAGAGATAGAGGGAGAGTGAGGGAGAGAGAGAGGAAGGAGAGAGAGAGAGGGATGGAGAGAGAGAGGGGAGGAGAGAGAGGGAGAGAGAGAGAGAGAGGGAGAGAGGGAGGGAGAGATAGGGAGATAGGTAGAGAGAGAGAGGGATGGAGGGAGAGAGAGAGAGAGAGGGAGAGGGAAGGAGGAGAGAGAGGGAGGGAGAGAGAGAGGGAGGGAGAGAGGTAGGGAAGGAGAGAGAGAGAGGAGGGATAGAGTGAGAGGGAGGGAGGAGAGAGAGAGAGAGAGAGAGAGGGAGGGAGGGAGAGAGAGGGAGGGAGGGAGAGAGAGAGAGAGAGGAGAGAGTAGGGAGAGAGCAAGAGAGAGGAGAGGGAGGGAGAGGAGGAGAGAGAGAGAGAGGGAGGAGGAGAGAGAGAAGGAGAGAGGGGAGAGGGAGGGAGAGAGAGAGATAGAGGGAGAGGGAGGGAGGGAGGGAGGAGAGAGAGTGAGAGAGAGGAGAGAGAGGAGAGAGAGGAGAGAGAGAGAGAGAGAGAGAGAGAGGAGAGGGAGAGAGGAGAGAGAGAGGAGAGAGAGGAGGAGAGGAGAGAGAGGGAGAGAGAGAGGGAGGAAGAGGAGGAGAAGAGAGAGGAGAGAGAGAGAGAGAGAGAGAGAGAGAGAGAGAGAGAGAGAGAGAGAGGAGAGAGAGAGAGATGAGAGAGAGAGAGAGAGAGAGAGAGAGAGAGAGAGAGGAGAGGGGATAGAGAGATAGTGAGATAAGGGAAGAGGCTAGTCAAGGTGGGGTGAGGTGTGGGGTTGAGGTGTCTTAGGGGAGGGGGGACTGAGGTCTCAGGTTTCAGAGGTGTACTCAAGGGGACTGTTTACCGTCTATCTTTGCCTGAGGTCTTCAGAAGTTTTGGAATACTATCATAATATTATGCTAGAATTTTACTAGTACTAATTCTAAAACGAATAATACTACTAAGCTAAGCTAAGACAAACCCAAGTGATAGTTTGTGTGTGTGTGTGTGTGTGTGTGTGTGTGTGTGAGTCTGAGAGTGTAAGAGAGGGGAGAAGGTAAGGGGGACAGGGATGGGGAGAGTGAGGCAGGGAAAGGGGGTGGGAGGAAGTAAAAGAGGGAATAATGCAGCACAGCATTACCATACAGCACAGCACAGCACACAGCGCTACATGCTAGTCACAGTCGCTCCTGCTAATCAAGAAGTGTCCCTACGATCCCCGCTGGGGAGGGGAATTTATAGTCTACAAATAGCACCTCTACTCTTACACGATGTCTGCTCATCGTGTTAAGATTAAGCCAAAACACGGTGTAATCAACGACTCATCAAAACTTGCCCTTGCTTCAGCTGTAAACACTTGCTTGCAGGTCAAATTTACAGCCATCCACTCACTCAAAGACTCCTTCTTAGTAGTCTGCACCGACGACCACGAAGCATCAAAACTGACCGACGACACTGCTAAGAAGAAACTTAATGACCGCCAATTCACCATCTCCCCTTCACCCTCACTGCTGGCGAAACGTTCCGTTTTTTGTGAAAAGACTGGACAAAATTATCACAACCCAACCGACAGAGGACCTGAAGGCATCAATTGAAGAACAAAACTCCTGGGCTTCGATTGATAACATAACGAAAATTCCAAATGCAACATCAATGATCAAAGTAACATTCACAGACATCGAAATGGCGGATAGAGCACTGTCAGACGGCCTGGCCATCTCATATTACCACATACATCCTCGTAATATAGAACCAGAACACTTCGCCCACATATCTCCCTGCTGGAACTGCTATTCTTACCTACATACAACGACCGAATAAGAACATAAGAATGGAGGAACACTGCAGAAGGCCTACTGGCCCATACAAGGCAGGTCCTTATCAAAACCACAACTACCTAAGAATTCACTCCTGCACCCACGACACCAATCAAACCCAGCCCCTCCCACTCATATATTTGTCCAATCTCTTTTTAAAGCCACCTAAGGTCCTAGCCTCTATCACCCTAATTGGAAGATTGTTCCACGCATCTACAACTCTGTTCGAAAACCAGTACTTGCCTATGTCCTTTCTAAATCTAAATTTATCCAATTAAATCCGTTATTTCTGGTTCTTACTTGGTTCGATATCCTCAGTATTTTATTAATATCTCCTTTGTTTATGCCCATCATCCACTTGTACACCTCGATGATATCTCCCCTCATTCTACGTCTCTCCAGAGAGTGGAGATTCAACGCTCTAAGTCTATCTTCATACGGGAGATTTCTTATACTGTAAATCATTTTAGTCATTCTTCTTTGTATGTTCTCCAATGAATCTATATCCATCCTGTAGTAAGGAGACCAAAACTGAGCTGCATAATCCAAATGAGGTCTCACTAGTGATGTATAGAGCTGTAAAATAACTTTTGGACTTCTGTTGCTTATACTTCTTGAAATAAATCCTAGTAATCTGTTAGCCTTATTGCGCACACTTAGGCACTGTTGTCTTGACTTTAGATTCCTGCTTACCATGACTCCCAAGTCTTTTTCACATTCTGTATGATCAAGCTCTACTTCACCTAGTTTATAAATTCGAGGGATATTTTCATTACCAACGACTAGCACCTTACACTGTTAAGGATAAGAAGTTTTGCTCCAACTGCTGCAAGGAAGGTCATGACTTCAAAACCTACTGGCACCACTGCCACTCCTACCTGCCTCAACTGCAAAGGTACTCACCATACCCTTGCTGCTAAATGCCCTCTAAGAAAAGAAATCCTCACAAAAAAAATCAAAGAAGAAGCAAAGAAAAGCAGCCAAAAATCGCCGACTTTTGCCGCTATAATTAAACTACAATCTGACACCAAAAAAATTATCCAAGCAACTCAACAGTATCCATCTACCTCCAACTCCATATCTGCACTTCCTGACGCTGCCCCATCCACGGTGCTATACTGCATGATGTATGCACACCTTGCTAATGCTACAAACCCCGGCACCTTCAACAAGACAATCAACGAACTATTCCGCCTAAATAACATGCCTACTTTCGAATTTCCTGACTCTCCACCTTCGAAAGACCTACTCAGGACTGTTGTAAAATTAGACACATATGCAACACTTGGGTATCTTTATTGAGGAAACGTTTCGCCACACAGTGGCTTCATCAGTCCAATACAAAGAAGAAAGTAATAAAAGGAGGTGTTTGAGGTAATCAGTCCCTCGGCCTGGAGTCGATGTGTTCAGTCCATCAATCTTGAAACGTTTCCTCAATAAAGAACATAAGAAAGGAGGAACACTGCAGTAGGCCTGTTGGCCCATACTAGGCAGGTCCTTCACAATCCGTCCCACTAACAGAATATTTGCTCAACCCAATTTTCAATGCTACCCAAGAAATAAGCTTTGACAATTTTACCCACTCATGCGCGAGTCCCACTCAAATCCAACCCCTCTCACTCATGAATTTATCCAACCTAAATTTGAAACTACCCAAGGTCCTAGCTTCAATAACATAAGAACATAAGAACATAAGAAAGGAGGAACACTGCAGCAGGCCTGTTGGCCCATACTAGGCAGGTCCTTCACAATCCATCCCACTAACAGAATAATTGCCCAACCTAATTTTCAATTCTACCCAAGAAATAAGCTTTGAAGATTCTATTAACTCAAGTGCGAGTCCCACTCAAATCCAACCCCTCTCACTCATGAATTTATCCAACCTAAATTTGAAACTAATCAAGGTCATAGCTTCAATGACCCTACTAGGCAGACTGTTCCACTCATCAACTACCCTATTTCCAAACCAATACTTTCATAAGAACATAAGAATGGAGGAACACTGCAGAAGGCCTACTGGCCCATACAAGGCAGGTCCTTATCAAAACCACCACTACCTAAGAATTTACTCCTGTACTCACGACACTAATCAAACCCAGCCCCTCCCACTCATATATTTGTCCAATCTCTTTTTAAAGCCACCCAAGGTCCTAGCCTCTATCACCCTACTCGGAAGATTGTTCCACGCATCTACAACTCTGTTCGAAAACCAGTACTTGCCTATGTCCTTTCTAAATCTAAATTTATCCAATTTAAATCCGTTATTTCTGGTTCTTACTTGGTTCGATATCCTCAGTATTTTATTAATATCTCCTTTGTTTATGCCCATCATCCACTTGTACACCTCGATGATATCTCCCCTCATTCTACGTCTCTCCAGAGAGTGGAGATTCAATGCTCTATATCCTTTCTAAATCTAAACTTATCTAACTTGAATCCATTATTGCGGGTTCTCTCTTGGAGAGATATCCTCAAGACCTTATTTATATCCCCTTTGTTAATACCCATTTTCCACTTGTATACTTCGATCATGTCTCCCCTCATTCTGAAGAAGGTTAATAAATTAGATAGGCAGGAACGGCCCCTCGTGAATCCATGCTGGGTATCATTAATCAAATTATGGTTATCTAGATGGCTTCTAATAATATCAGCTATAATTGACTCTAGTAATTTGCCTACAATTGAGGTCAGGCTTATTGGGCGGTAGTTTGACGGTAGTGACTTGTCCCCTGCTTTAAAAATAGGAATTACATTAGCTATCTTCCACATATCAGACACTACACCTGTTTGAAGAGATAAATTAAAAATGTTAGATATTGGTTCACAGAGTTCCATTTTGCATTCCTTAAGAACCCTTGCAAAAAGCTCATCAGGACCCGGCGATTTATTTTGTTTCAGTCGGTCCAGCTGTTTCATAATCATTTCGCTAGTGACTGTGATATTACATAATTTATCTTCTTCTGGGCCTCTGTAAAAATTAATTACTGGGATATTATTAATGTCTTCCTGTGTGAAAACCGAGAGAAAATAATTATTAAAAATAGAGCACATATCATTCTCCTTGTCAGTAAGATGCCCAAAGTTATTTTTAAGGGACCTATCTTATCCCTAACTTTGTTCTATAAACCTGGAAAAACTTTTGGGTTAGTTTTTGAATCCCTAGCAACTTTAATTTCATAGTCCCGTTTAGATTTTCTTATTCCCTTTTTAACGTCCCTCTTAATGTCAGTATACTGATTTATAAGATGACCCTCACCTCTTTTTAGGCGCCTATAAATTCCTTTCTTCTGCCCTAAAAGATATTTGAGCCTATTATTCATCCATTTTGGGTCATTTCTACTTGATCTAATTTCTTTATACGGGATAAATGTTCTTTGGGCAGCCTGTATAGTGTTAAGAAAACTGTCATATTGATACCTCTCTTCTTCACCCCAGTCCACAGTTGATAAGTGTTCTCTAAGTCCATTATAATCTGCTAAGCGAAAATCTGGGACCATTACTGAATTATCCCTACTATCATACATCCATTCAATGCTAAAGGTAATTGACTTGTGGTCGCTTGAGCCGAGTTCCTCTGTAATTTCTAAATTATTAACAAGGGTTTCCTTGCTTGCCAGAACCAAGTCAAGTAGGTTATTTCCCCTTGTAGGTTCTGTTACAAACTGCTTCAAAAAGCAATCATGAACTACTTCTAAAAAGTCTATCACACTACTTTTAAGACTCACATGCAGCTTTCTCCACCTGACCCAGCATTCTCCACCTGACTATACCCTATATAGTCATTTTCCAGGTAGATCTGTCTGTGACTCGATAAAGCCCACTGCGTGGGCGAAACGTTGTCAATAAAGGATCACATTATACTGCTTAAGAACATAAGAATGGAGGAACACTGCAGAAGGCCTACTGGCCCATACAAGGCAGGTCCTTATCAAAACCACCACTACCTAAAAATTTATTCCCGTACTCACGACACAAATCAAACCCAGCCCCTCCCACTCATATATTTGTCCAATCTCTTTTTAAAGCCACCCAAGGTCCTAGCCTCTATCACAGTACTCGGAAGATTGTTCCACGCATCTACAACTCTGTTCGAAAACCAGTACTTGCCTATGTCCTTTCTAAATCTAAATTTATCCAATTTAAATCCGTTATTTCTCGTTCTTACTTGGTTCGATATCCTCAGTATTTTATTAATATCTCCTTTGTTTATGCCCATCATCCACTTGTACACCTCGATGATATCTCCTCATTCTACGTCTCTCCAGAGAGTGGAGATTCAACGCTCTAAGTCTATCTTCATACGGGAGATTTCTTATACTGTAAATCATTTTAGTCATTCTTCTTTGTATGTTCTCCAATGAATCTATATCCATCCTGTAGTAAGGAGACCAAAACTGAGCTGCATAATCCAAATGAGGTCTCACTAGTGTTGTATAGAGCTGTAAAATAACTTTTGGACTTCTGTTGCTTATACTTCTTGAAATAAATCCTAGTAATCTGTTAGCCTTATTGCGCACACTTAGGCACTGTTGTCTTGGCTTTAGATTTCTGCTTACCATGACTCCCAAGTCTTTTCACATTCTGTATGATCAAGCTCAACTTCACCTAGTTTATAAATTCGAGGGATATTTTCATTACCAACGACAAGCACCTTACACTTGTCCACATTGAACTTCATCTGCCACTTTTCAGACCAAGACATTAATTTATCCAAATCCTCCTGGAGTTCACTGTTATCCTCCTCAGAATGAATTATACGGCCTATTTTTGTATCATCAGCAAATTTACTCATGTCACTTGCAATTCCTTCATCAAGGTCATTAATGTATATTATGAACAACAATGGGCCCAAAACTGATCCTTGTGGAACGCCACTAGTGACAAATCCCCATTCAGATTTGACCCCATTAATGGAAACTCTCTGCTTTCTATTGGTAAGCCATGCCTCTATCCATGCTAGAACTTTACCTCCTATACCATGAGCTGCCACCTTCTTAAGAGTCTCTTGTGAGGTACTCTATCGAAGGCCTTACTGAAATCCAAGTAAACTATATCATATTCTTTATCACTGTCTACTGCCTCAAATGTTTTATTGAAAAACGTCAGTAAATTTGTCAGGCAGGAACGACCTCTCGTAAACCCATGCTGAGATTCATTAATCAAATTATGTTCTTCAAGGTGACTTCTGATAATATCAGCTATAATTGATTCTAATAATTTGCCTACTATAGACGTGAGGCTTATTGGACGGTAATTTGATGGAATGGACTTATCCCCTGATTTGAATATAGGAACTACATTAGCTATCTTCCACATCTCTGGCACAACACCAGTTAGGATGGACGTATTAAACACATTCGTTAATGGCTGACTAAGTTCCATTTTGCATTCTTTAAGTACCCTGGAAAACAACTCGTCGGGTCCCGGGGACTTATTTTGCTTCAGTTTATCTATCTGTTTGATAACCATGTCCTCGTGACAGTAATATTAGTTAATTTGAATTCTTCAGGAACTGAATAATTGTTAATTTCTGAATCTCATTTACGTCTTCTTGTGTAAAGACTGACAAAAATAGTCATTAAATAGAGAACACATTTCCAGTTCGTTATCCGTCAGCTGTCCATTCCCAATTTTCAGAGGTCCTACCTTTTCCCTCACCTTCGTCCTGTACACTTGAAAGAACCCTTTTGGATTAGTCTTTGATTCATTAGCAACCTTAATCTCATAGTCACGTTTAGCCTTTCTAATCCCCTTTTTACTTCTCTTTTCAACTGAACGTATTGGTCAATAAGGTTAACATCTCCTCTTTGATGCGCCTATAAATTCCTCTTTTCCCCTAATAAATGTTTTAGCCTCTGTTAATCCATTTGGGATCGTTATTATTTGACCTAAATTTCTCTGGGGAATAAACATACTCTGTGCACGTTGTACATTATTAAGAAACAAATCATAAACGCAGATCCCATCGTAATCGTTAGCTAGATTACCCCAGTCGAGATTAGACAGGTGTTCCCTAAGTCCAATATAATCGGCAGAACGAAAATCAGGAACTTTTACCGTATTATCCCTATTCTCGTACTCCCATGTAATATTAAAAGTAATGGATTTGTGATCACTAGCTCCAAGCTCTTCAGTGATCTCCAGATTATTTACAAGAGTTTCTTTATTTGACAAGACTAGGTCGAGCAAATTATTACCTCTGGTAGGCTCCGTCACACACTGCTTCAGAAAACAGTCCTGAACTACTTCCATAAAGTCACTGGACTCCAGATTACCGGTCAAAGAAGTCCAGTCAATTTGACTAAAGTTAAAATCCCCTATTTTTCCATTGTGTCGGTATTTTATACCATTTATTTCCAATGTGGACAAGTGTTTAATGTGGACAAGTGTAAGGTACTAGTCCTTGGTAATGAAAATATCCCTCGAATTTATAAACTAGGTGAAGTAGAGCTTGATCATACAGAATGTGAAAAAGACTTGGGAGTCATGGTAAGCAGGAATCTAAAGCCAAGACAACAGTGCCTAAGTGTGCGCAATAAGGCTAACAGATTACTAGGATTTATTTCAAGAAGTATAAGCAACAGAAGTCCAAAAGTTATTTTACAGCTCTATACATCACTAGTGAGACCTCATTTGGATTATGCAGCTCAGTTTTGGTCTCCTTACTACAGGATGGATATAGATTCATTGGAGAACATACAAAGAAGAATGACTAAAATGATTTACAGTATAAGAAATCTCCCGTATGAAGATAGACTTAGAGCGTTGAATCTCCACTCTCTGGAGAGACGTAGAATGAGGGGAGATATCATCGAGGTGTACAAGTGGATGATGGGCATAAACAAAGGAGATATTTTAAGTAAAAGGACACAAATGCAACTAATGTGACATTTTATTGTGGCAACGTTTCGCTCTCCAGGAGCTTTCTCAAGCCGTTACAAGCGATAATGGACATAGTGGGTTTATACATACTCTCAAAGTGAGGTGAAATACTAGTGGTGGTAGTAGTAGTGATATTAGTAGTAGTAGTAATACAATAAGGTAGAACAATCAATATGCACATGAGTAAAAGGTGATAAAACAAATACTAGGGTAGTATAACAATAGGTTAGACAAATATTTCTGCTGGAGGTTGAAATATCGAAGGCCTGTAGGAGTGTTCCACATCTACGTAGATGTGGAACACATCTACGTAGATGTAGATGTAGATGTGTTCCACATCCCCCCCACATGGTGGGGGGGATCCTACCCGTCCAGGGCTGTGTGCTATGTACCCACGTGAGTCCTTATGGATCCTAATGTCCTTATGTACCCACGTATGTACCGCCTATGTATCCAATCCCTTGGTTTCCCTGTCACTGTCTATGTGTGCTTAAGATTACTCTCAGTTGAATTATCCTACTGGGCCTCACATACTGCCACCCCCTACCAAGGTTAACTGTCCTCACCCACCAAGATTGCTGCCTTCCAAATGCTAAGAGCTGTATGTATGATAATTACTCCGGAGCAGGGTTTGTGACCCCCAGCTTCCAGTGATTCAGGGCCAAAACTGATCACTCAACATGCATCAACAACCACAAATTAGGTAAAGTACGTCACGTTACGCTGGCAGCGGTGAGGTGTCCATCCCGACTGGCAGATGTACGATGACTCTCCTCCTGATTCCACTTCAGTTCTTCTCTTCAGTTATTCACTTCTCATTACCTGTTTTATGCCTTATTCACCACACTTCTCACTTGTTATATGCTATATTGCGTATAACTATATGAGTAATAAACCTTCAGTATACACAAGATGTACAGTTGGACACTTTAGGCCTTTATTATGAACACACTTATTTCGAGAAAACCTCAGACATCCCAAGACTAACTGCTTGTTAGTTAATTCCCCTCACTTCATGGCTTTCTATTATCCTTGACTTGCACTTAACTCTCTGACTTGAGTTGCACTTATTATTTTTGAATTTGCAAGAATGCTGACTTGTGGCACCCCGCCCGGCACTAGGCCTCCAACTGCTGGCACTGATTTCACATTCAAAATGTTTTTCGTAAATTGTAGCCCTCGCCTCCCTTGTAGCCCTGCCTCCCTTGTAGCCCTGCCTCCTTGTAGCCCTCGCCTCCCTTGTAGCCCCTGCCTCCCTTGTAGCCCTCGCCTCCTTGTAGCCCTCGCCTCCTTGTAGCCCTCGCCTCCCTTGTAGCCCCGCCTCCCTTGTAGCCCCTGCCTCCCTTGTAGCCCTCGCCTCCTTGTAGCCCTCGCCTCCCTTGTAGCCCCGCCTCCCTTGTAGCCCTCGCCTCCCTTGAGCCTCCTCCCTTGTAGCCCTCGCCTCCTTGTAGCCCTCGCCTCCCCTTTTAGCCCTCGCCTCCCTTGTAGCCCTCGCCTCCCTTGTAGCCCTCGCCTCCCTTGTAGCCCCGCCTCCCTTGTAGCCCCCCGCCTCCCTTGTAGCCCTCGCCTCCCTTGTAGCCCTCGCCTCCTTGTAGCCCCGCCTCCCTTGTAGCCCTCGCCTCCCTTGTAGCCCTCGCCTCCTTGTAGCCCTCGGCCTCCCCTTTTAGCCCTCGCCTCCCTTGTAGCCCCGCCTCCCTTGTAGCCCCGCCTCCCTTGTAGCCCCGCCTCCTTGTAGCCCTCGCCTCCCTTGTAGCCCTCCCGCCTCCCTTGTAGCCCTCGCCTCCCTTGTAGCCCTCGCCTCCCTTGTAGCCCCTGCCTCCCTTGTAGCCCTCGCCTCCCTTGTAGCCCTCGCCTCCCTTGTAGCCCCGCCTCCTTGTAGCCCCTGCCTCCCTTGTAGCCCCGCCTCCCTTGTAGCCCTCGCCTCCCTTGTAGCCCTCGCCTCCCTTGTAGCCCTGCCTCCCTTGTAGCCCCGCCTCCCTTGTAGCCCCTGCCTCCCTTGTAGCCCTCGCCTCCTTGTAGCCCTCGCCTCCTTGTAGCCCTGCCTCCCTTGTAGCCCTCGCCTCCCTTGTAGCCCTCGCCTCCCTTGTAGCCCCGCCTCCCTTGTAGCCCTCGCCTCCCTTGTAGCCCCGCCTCCCTTGTAGCCCCGCCTCCCTTGTAGCCCTGCCTCCCTTGTAGCCTCCTCTTGCCTCCCTTGTAGCCCTCGCCTCCCTTGTAGCCCTCGCCTCCCTTGTAGCCCTGCCTCCCTTGTAGCCCTGCCTCCCTTGTAGCCCTCGCCTCCCTTGTAGCCCTCGCCTCCCTTGTAGCCCTCGCCTCCCTTGTAGCCCTCGCCTCCCTTGTAGCCCTCGCCTCCCTTGTAGCCCTCGCCTCCCTTGTAGCCCTCGCCTCCTCCTTTCCGCCTCCCTTGTAGCCTCTGCTCTTGTACTCCCTTGTTCCTGCCCTCATTTTTCTGATGTTGTACAGCTTGTGTTACTTCTCCACTTGTTCACTGACACCTAACACTTTCAAAAATCCCTTCAATATCCAGTGTGGTACACTGCTGGAGCACACAGTGTGTGTGGTACACTGCTGGAGCACAGTGTGTGTGGTACACTGCTGGAGCACACAGTGTGTGTGGTACACTGCTGGAGCACAGTGTGTGTGGTACACTGCTGGAGCACACAGTGTGTGTGGTACACTGCTGGAGCACACAGTGTGTGTGGTACACTGCTGGAGCACACAGTGTGTGTGGTACACTGCTGGAGCACACAGTGTGTGTGGTACACTGCTGGAGCACACAGTGTGTGTGGTACACTGCTGGAGCACAGTGTGTGTGGTACACTGCTGGAGCACACAGTGTGTGTGGTACACTGCTGGAGCACACAGTGTGTGTGGTACACTGCTGGAGCCCAGTGTGTGTGGTACACTGCTGGAGCACACAGTGTGTGTGGTACACTGCTGGAGCACACAGTGTGTGTGGTACACTGCTGGAGCACAGTGTGTGTGGTACACTGCTGGAGCAAAACAGTGTGTGTGGTACACTGCTGGAGCCCCAGGTGTGTGTGGTACACTGCTGGAGCACAGTGTGTGTGGTACACTGCTGGAGCACACAGTGTGTGTGGTACACTGCTGGAGCACACAGTGTGTGTGGTACACTGCTGGAGCACAGTGTGTGTGGTACACTGCTGGAGCACACAGTGTGTGTGGTACACTGCTGGAGCACACAGTGTGTGTGGTACACTGCTGGAGCACAGTGTGTGTGGTACACTGCTGGGGCACACAGTGTGTGTGGTACACTGCTGGAGCACACAGTGTGTGTGGTACACTGCTGGAGCACAGTGTGTGTGGACACTGCTGGAACAAGTGTGTGTGGTACACTGCTGGAGCACACAGTGTGTGTGGTACACTGCTGGAGCACAGTGTGTGTGGTACACTGCTGGAGCACAGTGTGTGTGGTACACTGCTGGAGCACACAGTGTGTGGTACACTGCTGGAGCACACAGTGTGTGTGGTACACTGCTGGAGCACACAGTGTGTGTGGTACACTGCTGGAGCACACAGTGTGTGTGGTACACTGCTGGAGCACACAGTGTGTGTGGTACACTGCTGGAGCACAGTGTGTGTGGTACACTGCTGGAGCACACAGTGTGTGTGGTACACTGCTGGAGCA
>WNWK01040333.1:0-17029 GCA_009830355.1 Cherax destructor | reverse complement strand
CCAGACTACAGTTATCGCCAGCTGTGTTGTGTAATACTGGAGATATTTTATCTGCTGGTGCTTGAATTTTATACTTCAAGTGAAGGTTAATTATAACATGAATTGATAAGACCGACTTGACCATGATGGTGGTGTCAAGGGTTGAATATACTGCTGAAGTGAGCACCGCTAACCTAACCTAACCTAATCTAACCTAACCTAATCTAACCTAACAACAATCACCTGTCCTTTTCTTCAATTCTTTCTTGAGAGCCCTCCCCCTCTCCAATCCCTCCCTTGCTCCCTCCCCGTCACCCTCAGTCTCCCGCCCCCTCTCTGTCTGTCTGTCTGTCTGATGATAAATTCATCCATACATACCATTTAGTATTAATGTCAAGTCGGTTCTGTTTACTGAAGTTTAATTAATAATAATAATAAAGTTTGATTTCTATAAAATTACATGATATAATTGATAGATGAATATTTGAAATTTGTAGCATACATCATAGAAAGCACCTGGTTATGTAGAGATACTTTTTAAAGAGGTGGATGGGTAAGCCAGCGGAAGGCCTCGGTCAGATGACCAAAAGCTCCAGTAGTGGGTCATCATATGACCAAGACCCGCGTCAGGAAACTATTTTTTTTAAACAGATCAATTTTACAGGCTATCTGAGGTATACTACCACCACCCAGGATGCCACCCACACCAGTCGACTAGCACCCTGGTATCTACTTACTGCTAGGTGAACAGGGGCAGCAACTGTAAGGAAACATACCCAACGTTTCCACCCGTACTGGGTATCGAACCTCGAACACTCAGTGTGCGAGCCAAGTGCGCTGTTTCCTGACAAATTTGACCTAACCTAATCTATGCAGAGATGAGAGTCATCTATATGACGAAGACCCGTGTTAGGCGACTACTTACCCTGTTTCTTTACGAATAAATTAACAATATACAGAGCATTTCGGGCCGATTTAAGATTAACTTACGAATACAGACATTTATAAAATTGTTGGTTTGTTTGAATGTTAAATCTTACAATATCTGTGATTATTATGATTATGACATTTTTGGATTTTTTTATAAGGTTGTTTTTTTTATGTTTGTAGTGGCTGTGACTTATGTGGACATAAATTAGTGATAGTATCACGGCACTATTAACTTTAATATGAATTTGATAAAAAAAAGGAATAATGTTGATAAACTGTTTCAAGAATTAGTTATTTAGAATAGAATTTAGGTCAGACGAAGATGATGATTTTTAAGAGACAGGTGGCGGATTAGGAACTTTTTGCAAATTCTGAAAGGGAATTTCGAATTTTAGGGTATTTTTTTTTGCATGACGTTCTTATAGACAGAAAGAGTCGAATACATGGTATGTCATAGAGGTACTTGCTTCTACTGTTGCAGCTCTCCAGGTAAAGTCTGAGAACTGGGTTGTAGTTCGTTCAAGTGTCCTGTATATAGAGAATACATAGTAGAAGGTGTGAATGTTTAGCGAGTGTGTGTGGGGTGGAATTTGATTGGGCGATTATTCTAATACCTTATTTCTGTTGGGTAACAATGTTTTAGTGATTTGGTGTTGTGGATCCCCAAGCACAGATACTTTAAGTGAGGCAGACAGAGTAGTCAGCAACACAGTAATATTGCCTGAGGAACACCATATTTTTTTTTATAGAATACCCAATGTTTTGGAAATTTTCTTATCTAAGAGTTGGATGCAAGTGTTGAATATCCGATTGTAGTTAAGGTATATACCTAAGAATTTTTCCTCGTCTATTCTTACTATGTGGCAATTATTAATTTTTACAATAAAGTGAGTATTTTTAGTTTTATTCCAGAACAAAATGTAGTTCTTGTCAATACTGAGAGTGAGTTTGTTGATGGCCATCCAGGTAAAAATCTTTACTAGCTGCTCGTTGACTGTATTACCGAGGACAACTGGATCAGCATCAGATATGACTAATGTTGTGTCTTGGGAAAGCAGGACTGATTTTAACTATGGGTTAAGGACGCTACCCTCTGGCACCCTTATATTAATAGGGTAGATGAGGTAGTGTCACTGACAGTCATGATCTCATATTTCACATTAGTCTAGTTTCAGCAGCAATATATTGTGATCTACAGTGTCAAATGCTGCTAGAGGGTTCTTGTTTCATTTATTTGGAGCTACCCTTTGTTTCTTCGGTTCAAACATAATTGCCTACCATTCCCAAGCATTGTAAGGCTCCTACGGATTTAGCACTTCCCAATGAATTGAATAATGACAACAGTCGTGTGTAGAGAGCAGTGATTGACAGACACTTACTTCACTTACAAATATTTACGATTATACATTGTCCAACTATTAGTTAAACACTTAAATAACAAATAAAGGCACAATACCGTGACTGGAACAATACACAAATAACCCGCACATAGAAGACAGGAGCTTACGACGACGTTTCGGTCCGACTTGGACCATTTACAAAGTCACACTAACAAAAAAAAGGGGTAGGAGTGGGTATATATAAAGGCCAGCAGACAGGGGCGGGAACAAGAGAGTGGCCTCTATATATATACCCCCTCCTACCCCTTATTTTTATTAGTTAAACACTTGTTCGTGACTTGTTTGCGCTCGTGATATTACGATTTCGTGAGTCATATTGGTACATATCAAGGCTTTTGTAGGCTTTAAGATCTTCCCAGTGTAGGAAGATATCACTCAACAAGTAATGAAATAAATCATGAGTTTATCCATTGTGTTTATCAATAAAAGTTTGTGTGGGGTGACGACCAATATGGCTGACAAGTGTAAATCAGCTAATTTAAGTCGCATTATTTCAAAACCACTACACGATAGTAGAGATTTTACCGCAGTAAAATTTCTTTGAAATTTATTAGCCCAGTTTACTTGTCTAAGTCTGCATTAAATCTTCGACAATCATCCCACTTTCTAAGTTGGCTTCCCAGTTTGTGCCGTCGACGAATTTAGATATTATAAATAATAGCAGATTAAAGATGTCGGTTGTGTTGCGACCACTGCGGCGCACTGCTGGATACGTCTAAACCCTTACTAGAAGTTCATCATCTTGATTAACTTCCGTTAACAACTACCCATTGTTTGCGTTGTCGCAGCCAGTTGTCAACCACACCACATCTATTTACATTCTATAATTTTACTCAGGAAAGAAGCATCGAATAATGAACCTTAGTTCGAAAGGCTTACTGAAAAATCGACGTACATCAGACCTGGCAATAACGCAACCAACACACTCTTATTAACGGAATTGTATAAGCATAACGCACTTCAGGACTAGACGTAACAAGTCGTTCCCGACACCCACCTCATTTCTAAACACATAAGAGACATCCTTAGCGTGTTTTGCTATACAATATCAAAATTTGCAGACGACAAAAACTAAATGCAATCTGACAGTTTAGTAAACTGGGCTAATAAATGTCAAATAAATTTTGCTGTGGAAATATAATATATATATATATATATATATATATATATATATTTAATAACACAATTCTTTACTCGTCACTGAAATAACAATCCATCTTAAGTGATCAGGCCACTTAATTTTGGGTGGAGGACAGGAAAAGGTAAAAAAAAACAAAAAAAAAAAGAGGAAAAACAAAAAAAAAGGTTTGTGGTGGACAGGAAGACAAAGGTAAGCCTCTCTGTCTTCCTGTCCACCACCAATGTATTTCACTGTTCCGTCCCACTTTAGTTCTTTCTTTCCTCATTATTATTATTATTATTAATATTATTATTATTTTATTATTATTATTTATATTATTATTATTATTATTAGTCATGTTATTATTGCCTTAAAACACTAATTTTCCTGACGTCATACACTAAAAATATAACCTGAATATGTCCGTCAGCAATGCTGCGACTTTCTACATAAGGATGATGCTCTAGATTTTGCACTGTTTACTGTATCTGCAATAATTATATCCATTAGCGTATTGACTACTTAGCATTACCAATAAACAATTTATTTAGCTTTTTATAACTGGGTACAACATTCGCTAGTTTCCAATTGGGTTCCGCTGAAACTCAAGTGTTCCTTAGTAAAATAACTTCTTAAAAATTATGGTTGAAAAGTTTGTGCTTAATGTTTATGCCCACTTTATGACCTACAAGCGTTATACAGTGTTATAATAATAATAATAATTTTTATGTATTCTTCGAACGAGTGTAACAAGTTTTTCCCCCATATCTTGGGAGCAGGAGGTAAGCTTCTCTGGGGTCTGAGGAAACAAGTGTGGGTGCTCTCATTCATGCTTTGAATTCAGTTAAAAACAATCTAATCAGATAAGTGACTTTGCCCCAGGACTGGGGCAAGTTAAGTGTTATGAAGTATATTATTTACGAATGACGTTACACTTGGTACGTTAGACTCTCGAATCTACGTGACTCTCTCCACGAGAGGTTGGTCGCTTTACAATGTTCAGGTTTGTATAATTCAAGAGTCATTAAGACTTACTATCATCTCTAACCACCAATCAAGGATACTTTAATCCAAATGTAGTTTTTTGTTTTTTTTTCATACATGATATCACCCACCTTTGTGATTTTATATATACATACATAGACACACGAGGATGGGCCATGGGTAAGTAAGAGAAACTGTCAACATCTATGGGCCAAGATTACTCAACCTCTTGCTGACAGATACAAGTGTCTCGGTATGCGAGCTGAGATTGTTTTTAGCTGAACTACGAACATCCTGCAAAATAATAACGTCCAGTGGACTTAGAAGACCTTCTGATTATATTTTTGGAGTGTGGTTATCCAAACGTCATTATTTTGCAGGATGCTTATAGTTCAATTAATAGCAACCTCAGCTCGCATACTGAGACACTTGTATCTTGTCAGCAACACGTTGAGTACTTTTGGCCCACAGATGTTGACAAGGTTTTCTCTGACTTTACCCATGGCCCATCCCCGTGCTTTTCACTGGGTTTATTCTACACTACCTTCCATATCACTCACTCTAGTAAGGTATGGAAGTGTGCAGATTAGTGACCTGACCCGCAAGTATTTTTACATATATAGAAGATGTTCGTTGTAGAGAATACATTGCGAGGGCTTGGAAGTGTTCCCAGTAGTTTACACGTTTGTGGACAGTAAATGACTTCTGTATATTTTCCAGTTTTGAGTTTTCTCGCCTACCTTGAAAGACAATTGAGCACAGAACAATATATTCGAAGTACGAGGACAGTTTGAATAGTACCATCACTGTCCTGGCATCACATGTTTTGAAGGTCCGCATGAACCATCCTTCATCTTGGCCTTTGCTAAATTTGCTTTGTGTTTTCTAAACGAAAGATCTGACAATATATTGCTAAGGTTTTTTTTTTTATCCTTTCATTTTTTTGAGCTTGCCTGTCTTTGCTTTGAATCCTGTGCTTGCTTTGAATTCTTCAGTTTTTTCTATATCCAAGATTTTAATGTGTGACATTAGTGCTATTGGTCTGTAATTTTGCCATTCCACTGCTTTTTTATTTACCTATAGTCATCATACATACAGATTCTATACTTACCTCGGAATGGAAGTTTTGGAACAGAGCATTCCCTATGTTGCCTTAGGACAGCTCTAATACCCATTGTAGTCCATTGTAGTCTTCGTGATTGGTGGAAGAATTAATTTATAGTTAATATTTTACTTTTATATTGACTGTTTCAAAACTAACTCACGTTCCACTAAGTATACATGATCCTCTCTGTGTTTTACTCCACCCATAACAACCTCATCAAGTGTATCATGTAGTAATCTGTATTCACATAACAGGAGGATGCAGCTTCCCTCTGCTGCAAAGCCGACACCGTCAGAGGATTTAGAACCATCAGTGTAAACTGCAATGGCATGAAAACCAGACGGGAAGTGGTTGAGAAAAAGAGCAAAAAGCAACTATATAGGTATTCGAGCTTTCGCCCACGACAGTGGGGAAGAACAGACATGAACAGTCGGAAACTCCCAGGGGGGAAGAGAAAAGTTAGATGATAGATAAACATATAAAGGGGGCATCTGAAGAGAAGTCAAGAGAGTGGAGACGAAAAGAAAAGGTACGGAGAAACAACAGTGGCGGTGAACAAATAATGGACCTCTACTAACGTCCGTTACTATCCTGTTTGTAGAAGGATCATGAAGGTGATGAGAGCGGACAAAATAGCCGAGGCAATGGGTATCACGGCATCGTTCAAGGATGGCACATTCGCCTCTGATGATGGATAGGATCTGGTTTAGAAAGAGTTGCAGCAGAGGCCGCAGAAAGTATCTGGTCGCCATAGTCTAGTTTCGATAAAATTAGGGTTGAATGCAGTCGAAGAAGAGTTCGGCGATCCGTCCCCCACGAAAGATGAGCGAGGGTGTTAAGGAGGTTCAGCCGGCTATGACAAGTTGCTTTCAGAGAGGTAATGTGAGTCACAGTGAGACCCCCCCCCCCCCATTCCCCCAGAGGAAATGATGAGCATTAAAAGAGGTGGCGGCAAGGATGAAACCGGAAATGCAACATCTAGAATAGATAATGATCGAGAAGGAAAGAGATACAAAGAGCAGACCGTATACCACTTGTTCAAGTAGATGCTGGCTGCTGTGTAATGGAAGCGCTAAACCCGTAGGGATTATACAGCACCTGTGGGGGAGGGGGATGGATGGTATTCAGACTCAATTCAGGGAACTGGAGCACAGATCCCATTCCCTAGATCAAGAGCCCCTCACCAGCGTCAAGGAGCCTTCCCTGAGGGGACCGGTGCCTACAAGTTAGTTAGTTTGATATCTTTATTATGCACCCCATACTCATCCTGTGGGCGTAGTCAAAAGATTACAGAGGTACATAATGGGTCCAGGGACTGGACCTCAAAGTTTGATAGCTGAGCAAGTTACAAAGGTAATGAACTCAGATGGTCACAATCATGACAAGTTACAAAGGTATTTGCAGATTACAAAGGTATATATAGGGTCCAGAGACTGGGCCCCAAAGTTTTGATAGCTGAACAAGGTACAATGGTAATGAATTCACTAGTTACAAGGTAATGAATTATGTAAGTAAATTTACTTACGTCTGTACATGGTTGCAATCATGAACAAATTATAACTCAATGAGCAATCTATTAGTCTACACCCAGCCACAACTGTAATGAGTTATTGGTGCAAATTTTAATTGTTGGGTCACACACGCACACATATACATATACACACACACACACACACATACACACATACATGTAAATACATACACATACATATATACATACACACACACATACATACACACACACGTGGCAATGCTTTATTTACAGGGAGCAAAGTCAGGGTATTTTTCCAGAATGGTCTGTAATATACCACTGTGGATAAAATACTTTGACATATCTTGAACATTTCTGAGTGAGTTGTCTCTGAATTCATTAATTTTATCGCACTCCAGTACATAATGACGCAGGGTGTGACAATAATCCAACTGGCAAAGTTTACATTTTGTTTGGTCTACATCTGGTGGTGGTGATTTAACCTGCCAAAGATACTTGTAACCCAGCCGGAGGCGGGCGGTAGTGACATCCAAGAGTCTGCTCATTAAAAGTTGCATTAGGAAAACGATCCGATGAATGCAGTAAAATAAAACTCGAGATGGGATGAATAACAGCGGAGCGCAATTTAGGTTCTTGTAAACAGACAAACGGGGAAAACTGGGAGAGCAACACCTGAAGCTCACCCCGATTAACCCTCAGACCTTGAATATTCTACTGTAAATAAATCATGATTTGCGAAGAGAAGTATACTGGTAACATGAAGCAGTAGGTGCCTACGGACTAGGAGGGTTAGTAAAGTGTACATGTGGAGGCAGCCGAAGACGAGTAAGCAGCGAAGGATTGGAACTGCGAAGAAAGGAGTTGTATAAATGGTTTAGAAAAGTGAGGAAGAGGAGTGATGGAGGTGGAACGGTGTTCATCATTGGTTTTGTCTCAATATATATAAGGAAGTTGCAGGTAGTGTGACGTCAGAGATAGAAGGGGCAGGGGGTGAGTAAAGATCGGAGAGACGATGGAAGTTACCAAAGAAGAGGAGGATGATAGATTAGAGTTAACTTGGGAAGAAACTTGGGAGGGGACAGGAGAGGAAGAAACTTGGGAGAGGACAGAAGAGGGAACTGTACGAGGGAAAGGATGAACCTCCACACCCGTAACAGAGACAGTAAGAGGTAAAGTACAGTGGACCCCGGTTTTCGTAATTTATTCGTTCCAGAATGCTGTTCAAGTGCCATTACCAAACGAATTTATTCCCATAAGGAATAATGTAAATTAGACTAGTCCTTTTAAACCCACAAAAATACACTTACAAAAGCACTTACAAAAATACACTTACATAATTGTTCGAGTTTGGAGCATAACGAACACCGGGGTCCACTGTACTAGGCCGTGAGACCGGAAAAGAAAAATGTTTGGGAAGAATAAGTGAAGGAGGGGTTAAAGAAGATTTGAACTTTGGGGCTATTTTAGACTTTGGAGAAATAGAGGCGCAAAGGGAAGGTGTAGTTGTGGGAGGTCTTGTAAACATAGATACATTCGAGCGAGAAGATGAAGACTCAAGGACAGTTTGAGGTGACGAGGTAGGGACCTCGGAGTCCAGGACTGCAAAAAGAGCAAGAAACAGAGGTCACTGGAAATTGTGATCACAGAGGAGATTGTGGAAGGAGGTACCACCGAGGTTGAAGGGCTCTTAACTCTAAAATAAGAAAGTCGTGAAGTCTCCCTTTGAGGCAGAAATGAGAGACTGCCATGGCGTAAATGAAACCCTCTTTCTCTTTGAGACGGCGGATTTCTCGTTCTAAGTGAACTTGGCAACGGCGTGAATAAGCCGGGTGAGCCTCATCACAATTAAGGCGAAAGGGAGGTAGGCTGCAAGATGTATCGGTATGGTCGGCAGCATCACATACTGGGTATTCTGCCATAGAATTGAAATATTTCGTCGGGTGGCCGAAGCGCCAGCAATTTCTACACTGCAGTGGTGTAGGGATCATCTCCCGGATTTGTAAACGGCGTCCCGCAATATAAACTGAGGACGGAAGTTCTCGGCAGTCAAAAATTAAGAGCTACATTGCAGGGGAAGCGTTTCCACCCGCGAGCAGGTTGTACATAAGTGTCCACTTTGAGAATTGGGAGGTCAAGTTGCTCCAGGATGTCAGCATCACATGTCCGGAAACCACGTTGAACAATGATATGAGGCAGAACTATGGTACCACTGCAAGAATTGAGAAAATGTGTTTTCGAATCGTGACAGGAATATCATCTATAGAGGTAAGACGGGAAAGATTGTGAACTTGGCCAGCATTTTCCAAAGTGACGACGCGTACACCACTCTTAAAAGCATAAAATGAAATATTTTGACCAACATGACGCAGGAGTGCCTTGCTGATACTATGATCAGAAAGATAGAGGGAGATGTCGGTTGCAGAGTGAAAAACGTAGTCCACTGAGTACTCTGAAACGTAGCGTGTGAGTGAGTGTCATGCCAGTCTTTTCTGGGAAGAGTGAGAGGTAGTCAAGGCTGTGCCATCTGTTAATAGTCGTGGTCGTTTAGGAGTGGGACCAGAGGTGGTTCGTCCTGAGATGGGCGGGCGATCTGAAAATCGTCGCACCGTAGAGAGAGAAGCCGGAAGCATGGTCAAAGATGTGCGGAGGTCGGATGTATCAAAGGAGTTCCTCGGAACCTCTGTACCAGGAGCGGGCAACGAAATGTTACCTGCAGAAGGTATCAGGGGTGTTAGAAAGGTCTGATGAATGATCCGATAATAAGGCAGGGTCGGAAGCGGGCGCCGCAGCAGAAAGGGGTCCGGGAAGAGAAGTATAATGGACTTAGGACTCCATGGTTACAAAAAAAAGCTAAGAAAAAAAAAGTAGGGGGGAAACGTGGAGGGGTAGCTCCTAGGAGGAATGAAAGGGCAGTAAATTCCCCCTTCCCCCCCGCACTCAAGAGGACCTTAGTGCAGCCAATAGTGCAGCTGTGGCATGGAACCCGTGCCATACCCTAACTTTCATACCAGTAAACCAGCAATCAAGCATAGCAACCTCATATCCACCGAGCCACCTCGGTGGACAAAAGAGAAGGCAGTCGGAAACCCGCCACAAGGCATACCTCCTTCGGCTACCACCTCCCAGAATCCGACAGGCAGCCTCCAGAGATACACCCGTCACCTGAAAGGCATAACATACCGCCCCCTGGAGACTGGAGAGGGATTGGGACATCCCCTGATGATCCAGATTCCACGGCAAACTACACTACCACCAGGACCTCAACGGAGCGGACGACGATACCCGTCCCCCAACCTAGGAACTAGAATTCCTAAGGGAAGGAACCCAAAGGCCAAAAGTAGGAAAGGTAGGAGAGAAGGATGGGGTAGGGAAGGGGGGGATTGGGGGGTAATTAGGTTTGGTCGGAGGAGGAAGAAAACAGAAGGGTCCAATTCCTCAGACCAAAAGCCTCTTCACCACTCCAAGGAGCCTCCTTGAAGAGGAGAATCTACTATAAAGGCTCAGCATCTGCTCGTTCACTTCCCTGGACTCAGACATGGCCCGGGCACATACAGATCTCAACGTTATTACGTCGGGCATGGATAACAGACAGCAAGAGGGGGGAAGATAATCGAGAGGCGATAAGAAAAGAAACAGAATACAGATGAGAGATAAATAAGAGAGAGGAGAGGAAGAAAGGATGAGTGTGGCAGTCAACATTCCAGTGGACATAGTCAACAAAAGTTTTCGAATAGACAGCACTGTTCTACTAGTGGGAAAAAATCAGTTATTGTTGAAAAGATATCCTCAGATACCGCTATCACTGATAGCAACTCTAGACCCGATAAATACCTTGGGAGTAGGAGGAGGAGGAGGAGGGATGGGGAGGAGAGAGGCAGGAGAGCACTGAACTCTCTCCTTCGATCAAGTAATGGCTTTTGTTTAACACAACATTACCTCTCGAGTTTCATTTTGGATTCAGAAAAGATAAAAAAAATATATCAATTCTGAAAACCGCAGTTTTGAGATTGTGTCCAACATTATTTTCCTTAATGGTACTTACTTAAAATATTTGGACATGGTAGGTACATGGTAGATCATGACAAAGACTGATAGTTGATACACGGTAGATCATGACAAAGACTGATAGTAGGTACACGGTAGATTATGACAAAGATAGATAGTAGGTACACGGTAGATCATGACAAAGGTAGAGAGTATGTACACGGTAGATCATGACAAAGGTAGAGAGTATGTACACGGTAGATCATGACAAAGGTAGAGAGTATGTACACGGTAGATCATGACAGAGGTTGATAGCAGGTACACGGTAGATCATGGCAGAGGTTGATAGTAGGTACACGGTAGGTCATGACAGAGGTTGATAGTAAGTACACGGTAGGTCACGGTAGATCATGACAAAGGTAGATAGCAGAACACCTCAAATCGAGGCTAACTACTAAGAAGGCCTAAATTTCTAGATTTCTTTGTTTCTATCTAGATACTGTTCTGTTCTTTGGGGAAGAGATAAACCCGTAGGGGTCATACAACTCCTGGGGAATGAGAGGTAATCACGTTTGATCCGAGGAAGGGGAGGATGGCTGTAGTTCCTTGGATGAAGAATTCTTCATAACATCAAGGCAGAGCTCCTTGAAGACTCTAGATCAGGGATTCTCAAAGTTCCCTCCATCATTAATCTCCTCGGCTTGATGTATTGCACCATGTACTCCCTTACTTCCATACAAAAAAATTATCGGCATCATAAAGGGACAGAAAAACAAGGTCAGAAAAAAAAAGTATTCAGGTTTTGCACAAAAATAGTAATATACATTCGTATCACCAAAAATAAAAAAAAATGAAACATTCTTTTTTAAAGAAATAATTATACAATCCATTTTTATCACAAAAAATAAAACCAAACAGAAACACCAGAAACATTATCAGAGGGAACACTGCTGATTCATTGAGTCAATCAGTTTGTTTATGCGAGGAGTTGTTGATTACAATGCTGCTCTATCGTTATCAGCTTTCAATCAATTGTTTCTGTGTCCCATCTCTGGAACATTCTGTCTCTGTCCACCTCGTCAATTCCTCTCAGTATTTTATATGTCGTTATCATGTCCCCCCTATCTCTCCTGTCCTCCAGTGTCTTCAGGTCGATTTCCCTTAACCTCTCCTCGTTGGGCATACCCCTTAGCTCCGGGACTAGTCTTGTTGAAAATCTTTGCACTTTCTCTAGTTTCTTTACGTGCTTGGCTAGGTGTGGGTTCCAAACTGGTGCTGCATACTCCAATATGGGCCTAACGTACACAGTGTACAGGGTCCTGAACGATTCCTTATTAAGATGTCGGAATGCTGTTCTTAGGTTTGCTAGGCGCCCGTATGCTGCAGCTGTTATTTGGTTGATGTACGCCTCAGGTGATGTGCCTGGTGTTATACTCACCCCAAGATCTTTTTCCTTGAGTGAGGTTTGTAGTCTCTGCCCCCCTAGACTGTACTCCGTCTGCGGTCTTCTTTGCCTTTCCCCAATCTTCATGACTTTGCACTTGGTGGGGTTGAACTCCAGGAGCCAATTGCTGGACCAGGCTTGCAGCCTGTCCAGATCCCTTTGTAGTTCTGCCTGGTCCTCGTCCGATTGAATTCTTCTCATCAACTTCAAATCATCTGCAAACAGGGACACTTCGGAGTCTATTCCTTCCGTCATGTCGTTCACAAATACCAGAAACAGCAACGGTCCTAGGACTGACCCCTGTGGAACCCCACTCGTCACAGGCGCCCACTCTGACACCTCGCCACGTACCATGACTCGCTGCTGTCTTCCTGACAGGTATTCCCTGATCCATTGGAGTGCCTTCCCTGTTATCCTTGCCTGGTCCTCCAGCTTTTGCACTAATCTCTTGTGTGGAACTGTGTCAAACGCCTTCTTACAGTCCAAGAAAATACAATCTACCCACCCCTCTCTCTCTTGTCTTACTGCTGTCACCCTGTCATAGAACTCCAGTAGGTTTGTGACACAGGATTTCCCGTCCCTGAAACCGTGTGTGTGTGTGTGTATATATAATAGTCACATGACTAATTCATAATTATTTCTTTGCAGATTTTGTCATATCCAAGAAACGTACATACCTGGATTCATATGTACAATATAGCTTTGACTTCATTGTTGTGGATGGTGTGGAGAAGCCTCAGTGTCTGCTGTGCTCAAAAGTTCTCGGAAATGTGTCACTGAAACCTTCAGTATTGAAACTGCATCTGGAAGCTGCACATCCTGCCCATGCATCTGATAACGTACTACACTTGAGGCAAAGAGAGCTAAGTTTAGGTCTGCAGGAACACTACCCAAACTTGGCTTCGTATCTGAGAAGAAACCACTGGTTGCAGCTTCCTATCATGTAGCGATGAGAATAACAAAGACAAAGAAACCTCATGACACAGCCGAGAAGCTGATTAAACCTTGTGTCTTAGACATGGTTGAACATGTATGTGGGAATAAAGAAAAACAGAAGATTCAAGCCATTACCCTTTCTAATGACAATTCATCGGCGTATTATAGAAATGTCGCAAGATATTTGTCAACAAGTTACTGAACAGATCAAATCTAGCCCAGCAAAAAATTCTTTGCAACTTGATGAATCCTGTGATGTAGCCAATTTTTCACATCTTGTTTTTATCTGTTATATACGTGGAGAACTAAAAAATTAATTACTCTTTTGTGAACCTCTCGAACACACCACAAAGGCTAATTGTTTTGCAGAAAGTTGTTGTGGCTGTTAACTTCATTCTGGCCAGAGCTTTGAATCACCGTTTGTTCAAAGCTTTTTGTGATGAGATGGACTCTGAGCATTCTATTATTTTACTGCACACTGATGTGAGGTGACTTTCTCGTGGACTTATTTTAAACCGTGTGTTTGAGCTCCGTACTGAGGGAGAGACTTGTCTTCGTGACCTGAATTCAAAGCTGTGTGAAGACTTTGCTGATCCGAAGTTCATTACCTGTTTGGGGAACCTCTCAGACATATCTACCCATCTTAAGCAAGTCAACAAACAACTCCAGGGGACGTCAGTAACCATTGTTGAAGAAAGTGAGAAGATGACAACATTGCAGACAAAGCTGGACTTATGGGCACCCAGAGTTCACCAAAGTAACTTTGCAAATTTTCCAAACTTGGATGAGGTCATTAGTGAAAGATCTGGAGTGTTACCTGAGATAAATGAAGACATCACAGAACATTTGAAAATCTTGAGGAATCACTTCACTGGCTACTTTTCAAAAGACATGATTCCAACAGAGAGATGAATAATAAGACCTTTTGCCACTGAACTGTCAGAAATGAAAGATGATGACCCAGCAACAGAGTAGATGATTGATCTTCAATCATCAGTTACTCTTAGAGAGGAATTTGAAAGGTTGGTGTTTATTTTTGGGGAAAAACTCGCAGATTCATTTCCACTACATACTCAGCGTGCCTTCCAAGTGCTGGTTCCTTTTGTCGCTACATACTTATGTGAATCAGAGTTCTCAAGTTTAGTAGCAGTGAAGACAAAGTCCAGGAACATAAACAAACTGATTGACTCAATGAATCAGCATTGTTCCCACTGATAATGTTTCTGGTGTTTCTGTTTGGTTTTATTTTTTTGTGATAAAAATGGACTGTATAATTATTTCTTTAGAAAAGAATGTTTCATTTTTTTTTATTTTTGGTGATACTAATGTATATTGCTATACTATATTGAATACTTTATTTTTTCTAACCTTCTTGTTTTTCTGTCCCTTTATGATGGCGATAAATTTTTGGTATGGAAGTGAGGAGGTAAATGGATAAATACATCAAGCCGAGGGGGGTTAATAATGGAGGAAAAGTTGAAAATCCCTTATCTAGAGTCTTCAAGGAGCTCTGCCTTGATGTTATGAAGAGTTCTTCATCCAAGGAATTACAGCCAGCCT
This sequence comes from Cherax destructor, assembly GCA_009830355.1. NCBI lineage: Eukaryota > Metazoa > Arthropoda > Malacostraca > Decapoda > Parastacidae > Cherax > Cherax destructor. Next base: position 2,095 of record WNWK01040333.1, on the reverse strand, counting down.
CCCCTTCCTCGGATCACACTTGATTACCTCTCATTCCCCAGGAGTTGTATGACCCCTACTGGTTTATCTCTTCCCCAAAGAACAGAACATTATCTAGATAGAAACAAATAAATCTAGAAATTTAGGCCTTCTTAGTAGTTAGCCTCGATTTGAGGTGTTCTACTATCTACCTTTGTCGTGATCTACCGCGTACCTACTATCAGTCTTTGTCATGATCTACCGTGTACCTACTATCAACCTTTGTCATGATCTACCGTGTACCTACTATCAACCTGTGTCATGATCTACCGTGTACCTACTATCAACCTGTGTCATGATCTACCGTGTACCTACTATCAACCTGTGTCATGATCTACCGTGTACCTACTATAACTGTCATGATCATACTATATCAACCTGTGTCATGATCTACCGTGTACCTACTATCAACCTGTGTCATGATCTACCGTGTACCTACTATCAACCTGTGTCATGATCTACCGTGTATACTATCAACCTTGTCATGATCTACCGTGTACCTACTATCAACCTCTGTCATGATCTACCGTGTACCTACTATCAACCTCTGTCATGATCTACCGTGTACCTACTATCAACCTCTGTCATGATCTACCGTGTACCTACTATCAACCTCTGTCATGATCACTACCAAGTGATCTACCGTACCTACTCAACCTCTGTCATGATCTACCGTGTACCTACTATCAACCTCTGTCATGATCTACCGTGTACCTACTATCAACCTCTGTCATGATCTACCGTGTACCTACTATCAACCTCTGTCATGATCTACCGTGTACCTACTATCAACCTCTGTCATGATCTACCGTGTACCTACTATCAACCTCTGTCATGATCTACCGTGTACCTACTATCAACCTCTGTCATGATCTACCGTGTACCTACTATCAACCTCTGTCATGATCTACCGTGTACCTACTATCAACCTCTGTCAGATCACCGTGTACCTACTATCAACCTCTGTCATGATCTACCGTGTACCTACTCAACCTCTGTCATGATCTACCGTGTACCTACTATCAACCTCTGTCATGATCTACCGTGTACCTACTATCAACCTCTGTCATGATCTACCGTGTACCTACTATCAACCTCTGTCATGATCTACCGTGTACCTACTTATCATACCTCTGTCATGATCTACCGTGTACCTACTATCAACCTCTGTCATGATCTACCGTGTACCTACTTCAACCTCTGTCATGATCTACCGTGTACCTACTATCAACCTCTGTCATGATCTACCGTGTACCTACTATCAACCTCTGTCATGATCTACCGTGTACCTACTATCAACCTCTGTCATGATCTACCGTGTACCTACTATCAACCTCTGTCATGATCTACCGTGTACCTACTATCAACCTTTGTCATGATCTACCGTGTACCTACTATCAACCTCTGTCATGATCTACCGTGTACCTACTATCAACCTTTGTCATGATCTACCGTGTACCTACTATCAACCTCTGTCATGATCTACCGCGCCAGATGGCGTCGCCCAGGAAGACTCGGCTTCACCTTAACCGCAAATAAATATTTTAAGGTTGTTGAATTAAGCGCCTACTATAAGGAGGTTATGTATAAAGCAAAACCTGAGGCTCTACTAAAGCCGTAATGGTTATAAAGCAGCGCCTTGACCGTCCGAGGAAGGGCAAGGTAGCTTCAGTTATTCAGATCAAGAGCCTTTTAGCAGCATTGAAGCACCCCCTCCTTAATAATAATAATAATTATTTCTACAAGTACATGTACACGGTATAAAGGCCTAACTGATATCAACGACATAGTATATAGAAAGCCCCTTGTTATATAGAGCATTTCAGGCAAATTAGGTCAATTTTGTTCCCAGGATGCGACCCACACCAGTCGACTAACACCCAGGTACCCTTTCTTACTGATGGGTGAACATAGAACAACACATCCTAATGTTACCACCCGTACCAGGGATCGACCCCCGGGCCTCAGTACGCCTATCAAACATCACAGTTAAAGTACAATATATAGAAACAATACTTGTTGTTAACTAGAAGTGTGATAATGGCGGTAGAGCACAACCCTGGTAAGAGAGAGAACA
>WNWK01040332.1:0-17030 GCA_009830355.1 Cherax destructor | reverse complement strand
TGCATATAAAGGCACGAAAATTTGGAATTCATTACCTGTCATTGCCAAAGAAACCCTACCTGTACCCCAATTCAAAACGATGCTAAAAACCACCTTCTCACCCAAAGCTAATTGCTCAATATCAAACATTCCCAGGAAAGTAGAATAATCACTTAACGTAAAAACCTGACTAATCAATTGAATGTAAAACCTGTTATGAATATTACATACTTAGCTAATTATTTCCACAACACTTACATTATAATGACCACATAAACTAACTGCAATGCAATTAATTGTTTTAAATTGTTATCTCACTCAATTAGTTGCATTGCTACAATTAATTGATATGTTCAACTTATATTCAAACTTTATAACTTAGATATGCAACTTTACTTATTTTATAAATTATCAACCATAACTTTTTACCATGTAGTCTAGAATTAAGTAGTCCTAAGAATGCCCGCAATGCACAGCATATTAGGGGCTTTTGGCATGTACATCTCATTAATAACTAAGTATGACTATGTAATAACTATGTATAAATAGGTCTACCATATATAATTGTACAATGTCTCAATAAAGTATTTTATTTTTATTTTATTTTTATACAGTGGACCCTCGGAAATCGAATGGCTCGGCAATCGAACATATCGGAAACAGAACAAGAAAATCGATATCGACAATCAAAGAAAATATCGCTAATCAAACAAGTGCGTACCAGACCTGTCCGCCCAGGCGCGCTTGGGTGCCTCAGCATGCAGGCGTGGAGAGCCAGTCTCTGCCTCCTATTCCTATCCTTAAGACAAAATTCCCTATCCATAAACCTAATCTGACTATCCCCAACTAAAACAAATGTTCTTACCTCGACTGGCGATGTGCATGACGTTCTCGACGGTCTTTGTAGAGATGGTCTTCGCTGGGATGTCTTCACATTCAACTGATAACAAGGAAAAAGAGTTGCTGGTTTTCACAGCAGTCTCCTGGACCTTCTTTAACTTCAGCTTCATCCCTTCAGATCCGACTAGCATCCATTCGTTGGTCTGATCATCGGCGACATTGTTCCGGGGATAATCCTTGCATATACCCTTCAATCGTTGAATTTCTCTTCTAGCTTCCGTTAATTCCGCCTTCATTTGGAGATATAGCTGCTCGTAGTCGAGGGAAGCCATCATCCAATCTCAGGTAGCTAAGAACGGAAGCACAGTAGAAAAGTCTTCACAGAGCAAAGATGGTTCAGTCCACAGAGAGTACACTAGACACGTCCTCACTGAGCTAAGTACAGGTCACCTCTGGCTAAGTACAGGTCACCTCTGAACTAAGTACAGGTCACCTCAGCTAAGTACCTTATGAGTGAGAAGGGTTGCATGTGACTGGGACTTGCACATGAATAAATAGAAATATCAAAGCTTATTGCTTGGGTAGCATTGAAAATTGAGTTGGGCAAATATTCTGTTAGTGGGATGGATTGTGAAGGACCTGCCTAGTATGGGCCAACAGGCCTGCTGCAGTGTTACTCCTTTCTTATGTTCATATGTTCTTAAATGTTTATACAGCAGTGTACTGTATATTGTAATAAATAAAATTGAGGAAATCAGATCTAATATATATTATTTAATTACAAATACAGTGGTACCTCGACTTACGATGGTCCCCAAACTCACCCTTTTATGTAAGTTTATTTTTTTAAATGCTTTTGTAAGTGTAATTTTGGGGGTCTAAAAGGACTAGTCTATTTTACATCATTCCTTATGGGGATAAATTCGTTTGGTAATGGCACTTGAACAGCATTCTGGAATGAAAAAATATCGTAAGTCGAGGTACCACTGTACTGGTCAGAGAGCCCGTCGTAAGTCCAAGGCGTCGGTAAACGAGTACGTTGCTAAGTGAGGAGAGACTGTATATAATACAGTGGACCCCCGGCTAACGAACACCCCGGAAATCGTACAGTTATGTAAGTATAATATTGTAAGTGCTTGTGGAGGTGTATTTGCGGCGGTCTGAAATAGACTAACCTACGTGACATTATTTCTTAAGGAAGTAAATTCGTTCGGTAATGGCACTTGAGCAGGCTTCTGGGATGAAGTTTTTTTGTTAGCCGGGGGTCCTCTGTATAGGTATATAAAAACGCGCATGTTCGAATGCAATGTTGTGTCAAATTTTCAAAGCAATCGGTGAAGAACTTTCGGAGATTTAAGATTTTGAACAAACGAACATTTACATTTTTATTTATATAGAAGATATATATCTTTAGTAGTATGTAATTTTTTTGTGTATGTAGAACTATAATTAACCCTTTCAGGGTCCGTGCCGTAGTTCTACGGCTTTGAGTTCTGGGTCCAAACCGTAGATCTACGTCATGAGCTCAGCTCACTCAGATAAGCTTTGAACGGTAAATTTAGGCCTAAATATGAGAGAATACATCTATGTGGTAAGTGTGCACCACATAAAACAAATCCTGCAGCACAGTGCATAATGAGAAAAAAAAAAAAACGTAATTTTCGATTAAAACAGCGACTTTGCAGTGTTTTTTCGTATACTTTTTATAGTTGTATTTGCGATTTCTTGGTCTCATTTGATAGAATGGAAGTTATATGACAGATATAGAGATGATTTTGATTGGTTTTAGTAATGGAAATGGCTTGAAACTGAGCTCAAATTAGCAGAAATGTGAAATTTTTGCTAATGTTCAAGAGTAAACAAATGACCTCACACGTCTAATACGCACCAGATGGTGGGTCTAATATACGTTCACAAATGTGGTGATATTATTTGTATAATTATTACAATATTGCATATCAGTAAATCTTCCATTTTTTCATTTGAATAAAAATTCATTATGTGAATAAAAAATAAAAATGGAATTCATTTGTAAAGATTGAAAGCATAACTAATGAACAGAGGAAATGTTAGTTTAGTGCCAGGAATGCTTGCATTGTTTATTATGCACCCTATTTTGAAATTGGAATATTTTGAACTTTGAGTTAAATTGGCTAAATTACCAATTTCCAATCACTTTATTTTGTAGTTGAAACAGTTGACTGGGCGATTTTTTGTGCTCAATCGATAGAATAGAAGTAATACTAGTGAAATAGCTAAGAATTTGGTCGACTGGAATAATGTAATTGGCCTAAAATGGGAGTCAAAGTCGGCAAAATTGCCGATTCGTAAATATCGCTGACACATCAAAATTTGCGAGAGCATAATTTCGTAAATTTTCAATCAAATTTCGTACTTTTTGTTTTATTACCTTCAGAAAAAGATTTTCTACCATTTCATAAGAAAAAATAAGAATTTTTTTTTTTTAAATTCTTGGACACTGGCGCACCCCTTCCAAAAATGGCCTTGGACCCTGAAAAGGTTAATGTCATTAAAATGTATTATTTTTTAATATTTTTGGGTTTCTGGAACTGATTAATTGTATTTCCATTATTTCTTATGGGAAATATTAATTAGATTTTCGAACTTTTCGAGTTAAGAACAAGCTCCTGGAATGGATTATGTTCGATTTCCGAGGGTCCACTGTATTGTAAATTGTTTACTATAATTTTTGCCATTTAGTTGTTAGTTAATTTTAAGTTTGCCCACAATGCTCTGCATATTAGGGGCTTTTGGCATGTACACCGCATCCTAATAACCCATTGTACGTCTTTGTATCATGTCACAATAAATTATTATTATTATTATTATGATTATTATTAAGTGATAGCAACCACCCAGGGAGGTACTACCGTCCTGCCAAGTGAGTGTAAAACGAAAGCCTGTATTTGTTTTACATGATGGTAGGATTGCTTGTGTCTTTTTTCTGTCTCATAAACATGCAAGATTTCAGGTACGTCTTGCTACTTCTACTTACATTTAGGTCACGCTACGCAAACATGTACACGTTTATGTATACACACTCATCTGAGTTTTCTTTGATTTTATCTTAATACAGTGGACCCCCGAGTTTCGTAAAAACTTCACTCCTGAAGTCTGCTCAAGCGCCATTACCGAACGAATTTACTCCCTTAAGGAAAAATGTCACGTAGGTTAGTCTATTTCAGACCCCCAAAAATACACTTCCACAAGCACTTACAATATTATACTTACATAATTGTACGATTTCCGGGGTTTACGAAACTCGGGGGTCCACTGTAGTTCTTGTTCTTATTGCTTTTCCTTTCATATCCATGGGGAAGTGGAATAAGAATCTTTCCTCCGTAAGCCATGCGTGTTGTAAAAGTCAACTAAAATGCCGGGAACAATGGGCTAGTAACCCCTTTTCCTGTATAGCTTACTAAAAAGAAAAAGAAGAAAACCGTCAAAGTGGGATGTTTGAATGTGCGTGGATGTTGTGTGAATGATAAGAAAGAGATGATTGTAGATGTTATGAATGAAAAGAAGCTGGATGTCCTGGCTTTAAGTGAGACAAAGCTGAAGGGGGTAGGAGAGTTTCAGTGGGGAGAAATAAATGGGATTAGGTCAGGGGTTTCAAATAGAGTTAGAGCTAAAGAAGGAGTGGCAATAATGTTGAATAATCAGTTATGGCAGGTAAAGAGGGAATATAAATGTATAAATTCAAGGATTATGTGGAGTAAAATAAAGGTTGGATGTGAAAAGTGGGTTATAGTAAGTGTTTATGCACCTGGAGAAGAGAGAAGTGTAGAGGAGAGAGAGAGAGGGGTTGTTGAGGTGGTTTGGTCATTTAGAGAGAATGGATCAAAGTAGAATGACTTGGAGAGCGTATAAATCTGTAGGGGAAGGAAGGCGGGGTAGGGGTCGTCCTAGAAAAGGTTGGCGGGAGGGGGTAAAAGAGGTTTTGTCGGCGAGGGGCTTGGACTTCCAGCAAGCATGTGTGAGCGTGTTAGGAGTGAATGGAGACGAATGGTTTTTGGGACATGACGATCTGTTGGAGTGTGAGCAGGGTAACATTTTGTGAAGGGATTCAGGGAAACCAGTTAATTGATTTAGTTGGACTTGAGTCCTGGAAATTGGAAGTACAATGCCTGCACTTTAAAGGAGGGGTCTGGGATAGTGACAGCTGGGAGGGACTAGGCCTCACCTTAGTGGCCGAACTGGACGGTAGCTTGGCTGCGTCTAGCTGGTGTGCGGTCGTGGCTGTCTTGGTGGGTGTAATTACTGGACGCAGTTTTCTGTGTGTCCCCTCCTGTAATTCCACCCACCTGGACAGTCCCTACCGTGGACCAGCTAGACAAGGCTACTATCTCGTCCAGCTAGATCACTGGGGGTGGCTGAGCTGACTTCAGGATATATAACATGGAGAAGGCTGAAGCTGGAAGATAACCTAAGGGAAGTAAAGAAGGGAAGACATCCGGGGGCCCACGGATGGATTCCTTAAATTAATTTAGCCTCTCCTCGGTGGCCGAGCTGTGTGGCAGCTTGGTCTCGTCTAGCTGGTGTGCGGTCGTGGCTGTCTTGGTGGGTGTAATTACTGGACGCAGTTTTCTGTGTCACCTCTAGTAATTCCACCCACCTGGACAGTCTCTACCGTGGGCCGGCTAGACGAGACCAAGTTTCCACCCAGCAAGGTCACTGGGGGTGGCAACCGCTGTATTCTCAGCTGTCGTATCTGAGCGCCTCTGCAAAGACAGTGATTATGTACGAGTGTGGTGAAAGTGTTGAATGATGATGAACGTATTTTCTTTTTGGGGATTTTCTTTCTTTTTGGGTCACCCTGCCTCGTTGGGAGACGGCCGACTTGTTGAAAAAAAAAAAAAAAAAGCTCTAATGGAGAGGGAAGTGTCTCTGAAGATGGATTTCATGGTTTTGAGGAGTTTGTGACTGAAAGCAATGCCCAGGATACCAGAAGGAAGGAAGGAAGATAGAAAGAAAGGTAGGAAGGACGGTGGTGAACTGCCTGTCAACACCCCATGGGTGTTGACAGGAAGTAAGGGTAGTGAGTGTTTAGTTTAATATCTTTATTATGCACCCCATACCCATCCTGTGGGCGGTAGTCAAAAGATTACAGAGGTACATAATGGGTCCAAGGACTGGGCCTCAAAGTTTTGATAGCTGAGCAAGTTACAAAGGTAATGAACTCAGGTAGATTTGGTCACAATCATGACAAGTTACAAAGGTATTTACAGATTATAGAGGTATATAATGGGTCCAGAGACTGGGCCCCAAAGTTTTGATAGCTGAACAAGGTACAAAGGTATTGAACTCACAAGTTTCAAATGTAATGAATCATGTAAGTAAATTTACTTACTTACTTTTATACATGGTTGCAATCATAAACAAATTATAAAGCAATGAGCAATTTACTAGTAGTGAGTGATGGTATAATTTGTCATTTTGACAGCAGCCACACCCTGACTCGGCACATTTACAAGTCTACCCACACACAACAACCATCTTCCAGAAGCTAATAGCAATTCTATGAAAGTGTTCGGTGACTATATATGTGTATATATATTATAAAAACCAGAAGGAAGAATGGAAGGAATGAAGGAAGGAAAGAAGAAAGGAAGGAAGGAAGGCAGGAAGGGAGGAAGGAAGGAAGGAATGATGACACATGACCATTTACCTAGGATAACTACCTAACACAACTGGCTGCTACTACTTTGAAGAAAACTGCTCAGACGAGGTGTTTTGTCTGTGCACATACAAAAAAAAAAATGCCCACAAAAACCCAGACACACTCATTATATGTGTGAGGAGTGAAAACACCATTGTGTATGAAACAATGTTTCAAAGATTTCCACAAGCTGCAGAACTTCTAGGAACATGTCCAGTGACTGTATATTTGTATATATATTATAGAACAATAGTACAGAGCAACCCCGAGTTTCAAATGCATCGAGTATCGAATTAAAGATAGTTATGTTATTGTTGGCTCTGAGTAATGTCTTTGCTTGATCTGCTGTGTAATAATTACAGTTGCTATTGGATTCATGAAAGTCATTTAATAATAGGTTGATATCAGGATCACTGCTTGTAATCATAAGATTTAGTGTGATTCTATAACTAGAACAACTTAACTTAAGAACAATGTATTATGCTAAACTTAATAATATGATACTAGATTAATTAATCTTACTAGCTACTGGATAAACACAATTTTGAACGAAAGTCACAGAGATATAGGATATTCTTACAATGTTGATGATTTACTATTGAACTGGCTATTGAAATGGTTGGAATGCAGAGATTCCATAGTTTGGAGATTAGGAGGATGTGCGGGATTACCAAAACTATTATGCAGAGGACTGAGGAGGGGTTATTGAAATGGTTTGGACATGTAGAGAGGATGGAAAGAAATAGAATGACTTCAAGTGTATACAAATCTGTAGTGAAGGGAAGGAGGGGGAGGGATCGGCCTAGGAAAGGTTGGAGGGAGGGGGTAAAGGAGGTTTTGTGTGTGAGGAGCTTGGACTTTCAGCGTGCGTGAGCATGTTAGACAGGAGCGAATGGAGACAAATAGTTTTTAGGACTTGACGTGCTGTTGGAGTGTAAGCAAGGTAACATTTATAAAGGGATTCAAGGAAACCGGCAGGCCGGACTTGAGTCCTGGAGATGGGAAGTACAGTGTCTGCACTCTGAAGGAGGGGTGTCAATGTTGCAGTTTTATAACTGTAGTGTAGGCATGCCTCTGGCAAGACAGTGATGGAGTGAATGATGAAAGTTTTTCATTTTGAGGCCACCCTGCCTTGGTGGGAAATGACCAATGTGTTAATAAATAATAAAAATAATAATATAATAATAATATAATAATATAATAATAATAATTATAATAATAGTACTATAATAAGTGAGTTTCAAAATGCCACCATGAGATGGCAGACTGAGTACTAAAACAACGCTGAGCAGTGCATGAGTGCTGATGCAGTTTACCTCGTGGTGGAAGGAATTCCCGTGTTTTCCTTATGTTTCGTGCAGTTATTTTACCAAATTTCTTTTTTTCTAACCATGTGTCCTAAGAAAGCAAGTCCAAAGGACAGTGCTGAGAAGAAAAAGAGGATGATTTCCATGGAATTTAAGCAGGAAATCATAGATAAACACAAACTAGGTGCAAGGGTTAAGGACTTGGCAGATGAAAGATGAAAATGTGGAGAAAAACCCAAAAATCAGTGAATCGTGATGTGAGATAAAAATAAAAATTGTAGCAGTTATGTTCAGTAATAAAGTGTAGCATTAAGAGTGTAGCAATTAAGTTAAGCAATTAAGGAATAGAAAACAGGATGAAACTAAATGAACTCCTGACAACATACACCGCTCTGCCTATCTTTTCCAACACACTATGGTATAAGAGGGCACTCCCTTAACTACCTAAAGTCATACCTTAGTAACAGAAGCCAATATGTGTGCACAAATGGAGCTAACTCTTCCACACAACCAATTACAGTCGGGGTCCCACAAGGAAGTTTTCTTGGCCCACTCCTCTTTCTCATTTACATCACTGACCTACCGAATGCATCACAACTACTGAAACCCATATTATTTGCAGATGACACTACATACGTTGTCTCTCACCTAAACCCAGTCATACTAGCCAACACTGTTAATTCTGAATTGCAGAAAATATGTACCTGGATGATGACTAATAAATAACAAAAAAAGGCACAATTCCGTGACTGGAACAATACACACACAACCCGCACATAGAAGAGAGGAGCTTACGACGACGTATCGGTCTGACGTGGACCATTTACAAAGTCACACTAACAAAAGAACAGGTAGAAGGGGTATTTATAGGCCAGCAGACAGGGGTGGGCACAAGAAAGTGGTGGAGGAGTAATAGTGGAAGTAGTAGTGGAGTCAGTCATATTCTAGGAAAGAGGAGCACTGCAAAATGCTGGTGGCCCGCATGGGGTAAGGACAAGAACACAGAGGGGGAAAAAATGAAAATAAAATAAAGGACAAATACAAGGCAAAAGAAAGAAACCCAGAGGAGAAAGAAGAAAGAGGAGAAGGGAAAAGAGATAGAAGGGGAGGGAATCAGGTTAAGTCACGGGTGTTCTGAAGTTTGGAGCATTTAACAATGTAATGGGAAAGGGAAGCATCTACAGAGCCAAAGCCAGGGCTAAGATTCATACAGGGAAAGTTGTGAATAAGGGAGGATTCAACCAGATGGCGACTGTGAAAGTTGGACGTAGGGTAAACAGTTTTAGCAGAAGACCAATCAGTAGGATGACTGTGATCTCTGACATGACAGAAAAGAGCATTATTGGTGTCGCCAAGGCTAACACTATTTTTGTGCTCCCTAAGTCTGTCAGAAAGAGATCGGCCAGTTTTACCAAAGTACTGAAAAGGACAGGAGGAGCAAGAAATAGAGTAGACACCAGGAGAATCTATAGAGGGAGGGGAGGTATGAACTAGATTAGTGCGAAGAGTGTTAGTCTGGTGAAAGGTAAGTTTGATATCTAAGGAACGGAGAGAGTTGTTGAGATTAGAGAGACCAGAGATGTAGGGAAGGCAGAGTGTTACAAAATGACACGATATCTATTAGTAATAGACATCTCCAGTGAACACTAGAAAGGATAGCCCTTCTAGCATCCAGCCTGTTACTGGGCTTTTGCGACAAAGTCAGTATCCTGGTCCAGTTATCCGACATATTATCAATATCATTATTGGAGCCCAACTGAGAGGATACTAACCAAAGAAATAATATTTAAAATGTTTATTATCAAAATTAGAATGTCTAGGGTTTCTAAGTAAATCAAATTAAATATAAATGTATTGAAGATATAAATTAGGAGGTTAGCTCCTACACTGCTCTCATAAAATATTATTGTGCTGAAGGCCCATATATCTGGTTCTTATGTACCATGTGGTACAAAGTCAGCAATTTACAAATATGCAGATATACAGTGGACCCTCGGTTAACGAATACCCGGAAATCGTGCAATTATGTAAGTATAATTTTGTAAGTTCTTGTGGAAGTGTATTTTTGGGGGTCTGAAATAGACTAACCTACGTGAAATTTTTCCTTAAGGAAGTAAATTCGTTCGGTAATGGCACTTGAGCAGACTTCAGGAGTGAAGTTTTTACGAAACTCGGGGGTCCACTGTATACAAATAAGAGTAGATGTGTGTATGAGTGTGCTCCAATTAACTCGTTAAGACTCGACTCAACCAGTGAACGACTGAACGTCTTCTCATAAGCTAGCTTCTCTAACAAACTGACCATCAGAACAGCTTGACTGAACAGTAAAATGACCATTTCGCAGAACAGCAATATAACTAGCAACAGCAACACAGCGTCAGGAACAAGGAGATAGAAAATCGACCTTAACTGGGGACCATCAGCAGATCCTCCAAAATAGACACAAAACTCCCTTACTACTGAATCTAGGTTCAGCATAAAAAATCCCCGACTGTGACGGTGCACAGATGCCTTAGCGAATTAGGTCAAGAGCTATAGCTAGAGACCTGAGTTATCACAGTGTCAATGTGACACACAACCCAGTAAAATGTTGAAAATCACTGTCTAGCCTATTCTCTGTGAACAGAGTTACACAGAGTCCAGAGAAGTATGTTTCGTCTCACCACCGAATACATACTCTACCAAACAGAGTCTAAATGACGAGAAAACAAGCAGAGACAGGAGCGAGGTCTTTCTCCAACGAGAGTCAGCAGGCAAGAGAGGTGGAGTAAGGAGAAGTAGTCTCCTTCTCAGGTGGGACGCCACCGACTGACTGCCCAGCCACCAGAAGCCGGCAGTATAACAAGCGAAGTGCAGTAAGCGGTAGTTTGCCAACACACGGGCTGCTACTCAACACTCGAACAAAGAGCACAATATGTAATATCTAGCATCCTACCTAATAAAATAGCTAAGTCAAATAATAATATAAAGCAAGATATTAACGATTTAGCTATTATCGAAAATATCAGCAATATAAAATTATAAGAAAAGGAAAATATACATCAAATATATATATGTACATTGTGGCCCATTCTGGGGTTGCAATACAGAGTACAGGAGAGTTCCCAGGAGTAGGGGGTTTAGGAGAGAAGAAAGTCCGTTTGGCACGAGAGAAGGCAGAGTCTATGAAATGGGAATGGTAGCCAAGACGGGAAAATGAATTATGAAGAGTGGAAATTTCTGCTTCAAGGAACTTATTCACAACTTTCCCTGTATGAATCTTAGCCCTGGCTTTGTCTCTGTAGATGCTTTCCTTTCCCATTACATTGTTAAATGCTCCAAACTTCAGAACACCCGTGACTTAACCTGATTCCTTCCCCTTCTATCTCTTTTTCCCTTCTTCTCTTTCTTCTTTCTTCTCTGGGTTTCTTTCTTTTGCCTTGTATTTGTCCCTCTTTATTTTATTTTCATTTTTTCCCCCTCTGTGTTTTTGTCCTTACCCTATGCGGGCTGCCAGCATTTTGCAATTCTCCTCTTTCCTAGAATATGACTGACTCCACTACTACTACCACTACCACTACTACTTCCACTATTACTCCTCCACCACTTTCTTGTGCCCTCCCCTGTCTGCTGGCCTATAAATACCCCTTCTACCTGTTCTTTGTGTTAGTGTGACTTTGTAAATGGTCCAAGTCGGGTTGTGTGTGTATGACTAATAAGCTTACTCTAAATACTGACAAAACCTGTTTCATTCAGTTTGGAAACAGAGCAACAAATGTTCCACTTAACATAATGCTAAACAGATCACCCATCACAAGACTCAGAGGGAAAATTCCTAGGGATCCACCTTGACAGTAGCCTCAAATTCCAGCCTCATAAACAATAAATTTCCAAGAAAATCTCTAAGACAGTAGGCATAATATCAAAGATATGGTACTATGTTCCACAATCAGCTCACCTTGCACTGTATCATTCACTCATCTACCCTTATCTCACCTATGGAATTTGTGCATGGGGATCAACAACATTTAATCATCTAAGACCACTAATAACCCAGCAAAACGCTGCAGTCAGAATAACAAATTACCACTCCAGACAGCATACTCCACCAATATTCAAAAGTCTAAAACTACTCTTGTCAATAACATAAGAACATAAGAAAAAAGGAACACTGCAGCTGGCCTACTGACCCATGCGAGGCAGGTCCATCACTCCCTGGCTTAGACCTGACCACCTGGAGTTAACCCTCTCCAGGTAAACTCCAGGTAGTCAGGTCACTTCCACTTAAGGAATTAGTACGGCATCTGACCTAGTAGCACAAGCTAGTCAGGTCCAACTCACACCCACCCACACGGGCGGCTGGCAAACCTAAGAATAGCGTTCCAATACCTCACTAAGGAATCATTAAGACTCTGTACACCATATACGTCAGGCCCATACTGGAGTATGCAGCACCAGTTTGGAACCCACACCTAGTCAAGCACGTCAAGAAATTAGAGAAAGTGCAAAGGTTTGCAACAAGACTAGTCCCAGAGCTAAGGGGATTGTCCTACGAAGAAAGGTTAAGGGAAATCGGCCTGACGACACTAGAGGACAGGAGGGTTAGGGGAGACATGATAACGACATATAAAATACTGCGAGGAATAGATAAGGTGGACAGAGACAAGATGTTCCAGAGAGGGGACACAGAAACAAGGGGTCACAATTGGAAGTTGAAGACTCCTATGAGTCAAAGGGATGTTAGGAAGTATTTCTTCAGTCATAGAGTTGTCAGGAAGTGGAATAGCCTAGAAAGCGACGTAGTGGAGGCAGGAACCATACAGTGGTACCTCGACTTACGTTTTAATCCGTCGAGAGGGCATTTCTTAAGACGAAACAAACGTAACACGAATCAATTTTCCCCATAAGAAATAATGGAAATAAATTTAATCCGTCCAAGACTTCCAAAAGTAGTTAAATAAAATATTTTTTAGAACTTTTGGACATTAAATAATAAATAATTGAATAAAGAATACATAAATACACATGCAAATATTGTACAATAACATGTCACTTACATTTATTGAAGAGTTGTTGATGTGTGGAGGACGGGAGGAGGGGAGAAGGTGGAGTAGTATGCTAGTGTTTGGAAGGGAATCCCCTTCCATTAACACTGCAGGTGGTAAGTTCTTTTCTGGGGTTACTTCCCTTTTTCTTTGAATGCCACTAGGACCAGCTTGAGAGTCACTAGACCTCTTTCTAACAACAAATTTGTCCAGGGAGCTCTGTGTCTGGCGATTCTTTAACACATCCCTGAAATGACACACCACTGTGTCATTGTACAGGTTGCCAGCACGGCCTGCAACAGCATGGTTAGGGTGATATTCATCCATAAATGCTTGCACCTTGCTCCACATTCCACAAATGTCCTTAATCCTTGAAGAAGGCACATTCTTCCATTTTGTTCCACCTCCTCCTCCTCCTCTGAACCATTGTCCTGACCTCTGCTCTCTTGTTCAGTTGCTGTTGAAGCTCTTGCAGATCTTCAGTGGTTAGCTCTTCCTTGTGCTCCTCCACCAACTGTTCCACATCCTCACCACTCACCTCTAACCCCAAAGACTTGCCCAATTCCACAATTTCTTCCAAAACAGGCTCAGGCTCAGGCTCAGGGTTCTGAGGCTCAGCCCAAAACCTTCAAAATCCCTCTCTAGGACACAGTCTGGCCACAATTTTCTCCAGGCAGAGTTCAAAGTCCTGGTAGTCACTCCCTCCCAAGCCTTACCTATAAGGTGTACACAATGCAGCATATGGAAATGTTTTTCCAAAATTCTCTTAGGGTTATGTTCATGTCTGTGGTCACATCAAAGCACTTTTGAAACATTGCTTTGGTATAGAGTTTTTTAAAGTTGGAAATGACCTGCTGGTCCATGGGCTGGAGGAGAGGAGTGGTATTAGGGGGCAAGAACTTCACTTTGATGAATTTAAACTCCTCCACAATTTTCTCTACCAAGTTTGGAGGATGACAAGGAGCATTGTCCATTATCAGGAGGCACTTAAGTGGCAAATTATTGTCCAATAGATATTTCTTCACACTGGGGCCAAACACTTCATTGAACCAATCTAAGAAAATGTCCTTTGTGACCCAAGCCTTTTGTTAGACTTCCACATCACACACAAGTTAGACTTGCTGACACCGCATCTGCCAAACACTCGGGGATTTTCAAAAAGATACACTAGTAAAGGCTTCACTTTGCAATCACCACTGGCATTGGCACAAAGCATCAAAGTTAGCCTGTCTTTCATGGCTTATGTCCTGGCTGTGCCTTTTCCTCCTGAGTAATGTAGGTCCTGTTGGGCATTTTCTTCCAAAACAGGCCTGTTTCATCACAATTAAACACTTGTTGGGGAGGAATTGTTCAGCCTCTATGTACTCCTGGAATTCAGGAACATATTTTTCAGCCGCACTTTTGTCAGAACTGGCTGCGTCACCATGCCTCACAACACTATGTATGCCAGTACGCTTCTTAAATTTTGAAACCACCCCTGCTGCTTTAAATTCGCTCACTTCACTCGTTGCAGGCATTTTCTTAAGGAGATCATCATGCAACTGCCTTGCTTTTTCACATATTATTCCCTCCGAAACAGTATCTCCTGCTAACTGTTTCTCGTTGATTCACACCAACAACAACCTTTCCACATTTTCCAGCACTTGTGGTCTGTGTTTTGTGATCACAGATGCACCTTTTGCAACAACAGCTTCCTTGATTTTACTTAAATATTTCTTATCCACAATGGTAGAGATGGTAGAATAGGGTTTACCATACAGCCTGGCCAGCTCACTGATACGCACTCCACTTTCATATTTTTCTATTATCTCCTTCATTTCTATCGTACATATATTTCTGTTCCTCTTTGCCACAGGCTTAGCACTAGGATCTTTCCTTGGACCCATGGTAGCTTATTTAGCAGTTGCAAGCACTAAAAACAGTGGAATAATGACAATATACTGGTATGAATGCGTGGGTGTGGGTGGGTGGTCGCTCTCGCTTGTAAACAATAGCACACTGACGCTCCCTGGAGTGCGCTCAGCTGGGCGCCAGCGGACAGGTCCGGTCGAAAGGCGTAAGGCAATCAATCAACGGATGTCGCATTCAAATTTCTTACGTTATAAGTAACGGATATCGAATATAACGTAAGGTGATAACAACGTAAGTCGAGGTACCACTGTACATAGTTTTAAGACGAGGTTGAGTACAAATAGGTGAGTACCCACTCGTGTATTTATCTAACCTATTTTTAAACTACACTACGTCTTAGCTTCTATGACGGTACTCGGGAGTTTGTTCCACTCATCCACAACTCTATTACCAAACCAGTGCTTTCCTATATCCTTCCTGAATCTGAACTTTTCCAACTTGAAACCATTGCTGCGAGTCCTGTCCTGGCTGGATATTTTCAGCAAGCTATTTACATCCCCTTTATTCCTGTTTTCCATTTATACACTTCAATCATATCCCCCCTAATTCTACACCTTTCTAGAGAGTGCAGATTCAAGGCCCTCAGTCTATCCTCATAGGGAAGATTTCTGATACATGGGATCAACTTTGTCATCCTCCTCTGTACGTTTTCCAGTGCATTTATATCCATCAATACTTATTGTGCCTACTACATACATAGAACACTACACTCAAACATAAACCCTCCACTCAAAATTCTCACCAACCTTAACAGGACACACGATCATAACACAAGACACAGATCACTTTTTGATGTGCCCCGTGTCCATATCACACTGTGTAAAAACTCTTTGCACATAAAGGGCCCTAAAATTTGGAATTCATTACCAGTAAATACTAAAGTAACCCAGTCTGAACATCAATTTAAGACTCTTCTAAAAAAATCCACCTACTCACCCTAAACTAAATACTCAATACTAAACTTTACCAAAAAATCTCACAATTACCTAAATTTTAAAGTTTCAAAATTAGATGCCCAAAGTTCATTTACAGTAGACAGTCATTTAGCACGAGATTATGTTGCACGTTATGGGTATTGCACGATTGAAGAATTGCGGCACATTATTATCTAACACGACGTAAAAATGATACATGGTTCGCGGGAGGGGAAAAATTTTTGAGCGCACGGTAGCCCGCGGTGGGTTAAACCATTGAGTCAGTGAGGGTCCTACTGAGGGTGGCTATGAGCCACATCAAGTGTTTAATGCTGACGAGACAAGTGTTTTCTGGAAGAAAATGGCAACACGAATTAATATCAGTCAGCAAGAGAAAAGTGCACCAGGCTTCAAGACAGCAAAGAATCGCTTCACCTTGCTCCTTTGCGATAATGCATCAGGTGATTTCAAGTGTAAGCTCATGGTTATTTACCGCTCTAAGAATCCTCGTGCTTTGAGGAAAAGGGAATTTGTTTTTCCTTCCCACAAACTGTAAGTAAGTTTATTCAGGTATACACAGATACAGTTACATTGATTATCATACATAGCAGCATATGTGTAGAGAACCTAGGATAACCCAAAAGTCAGACAGAATGGAAATAAGTCACTCTGATTTTTGGGTTATCTAGGTTCCCCATATGCTGCTTGTATGATATCATGTAACTGTATCTGTGTATACCTGAATAAAGCTTACAGTTTGTGGAAGAAAACAAATTCCCCATTTCTAAAGCGGCTGCCTTGTTGTTGTGGAGCAGCGGGGAGACCACCAGCCGTCCCAAGCCACCCCCGACACCCCCGACACCCCCGACACCCCCGACACCCCCGACACCCCCGACACCCCCGACACCACCCCCGACACCACCCCCCCATTCCAGCATTCGTAGTTCATACACGTTCAATCCACTGTGTATTGATCTTTAAATTACTATATCTTGTATCTGCCAAGCAATCATGACACCCAGTAGGCATACCAGTGTTGCTCAAAGTGGCAAGAAAAGGTGTAAGCATTTAAGTCTTCGAATTAACGAAGGAAACAAAGATAGACAAGACATAACCTGTGGCCGTAAGAAGTATTACTTTGTACACATAAAAAGAGGTAAACATAAGTTTGGCAGACTGACTGACTTACTGAATGACTGACTGACTTACTGAATGACTGACTGACTTACTGAATGACTGACTGACTTACTGAATGACTGACTGACTTACTGAATGACTGACTGACTGACTGAATGACTGACTTACTGAATGACTGACTTACTGAATGACTGACTGACTTACTGAATGACTGACTGACTTACTGAATGACTTACTG
>WNWK01040331.1:0-17031 GCA_009830355.1 Cherax destructor | reverse complement strand
TATAAAAATATATATATATATATATATATATATATATATATATATATATATATATATATATATATATATATATACATAATGTATTACAAACCTGGTCGCGAGATAAGTTGCCTTACTGCTTTTCCGCGTCAGATACACCTAAGACGGTGGTAACAGGTTTCCCCTTCACCGTCGACTAATATCTCTGCAAACTTCCGCATTCCTGCATATTCAGAAACACTTCAAGCATCTGACTTCTCTGATGCGTCTGATGCGAAAGAAGCGAGAGATGCCGGAGGTTACGTAAGGAGGAGAAAAAAATACTGAAGGTTACATAAAGAGGGGAAAGAAAGATGCTGGAGGCTAGATAACAATGAGGGAAGACATGCATGAGACGAAATAAAGAGTAGAGATATTGGAGACTAGATAAGTTTACTTACTGAAGGCCATTTATGGGGGAATTACTTCCTGGAGGCTAAGGTTCTCAGTAATTGTTTGACGGTGGAAAGGACTGAGAAAGTCAATCCAGGTCTAACCGTTCTTCAATGAACTCTTTCAAAATTTGCCAGTCCTCTTCTTCATCTCATTCATTATAACTAACATAGAGGTACTGGTATACAGGAGTCTGGACTGTATCAAAAATCTGACATCAAAATGAGCTTGTGAAATGAAGCAGTATTGTAAATGCAAATCCATGAAAATATACTGTGGAAATACATTATTGCCACAGACCTCTTTTTTGTGTTGTTTTATTCTTTGGACAATAAAACATATGTGAAATTCGATATATTATAATCAGGAATAAAATTAAAAAACGAATGAGACACTGAAAAACCTTAAAACTGACGAATGTGATGGTAAAAAGAGTAATACAAGGTTGTGTGTCCGGCGGGTCATCATCTGACTAAGACCCGCGGCAGGAAACACCTGTCCGGTGTCCTGGCGAACCTTCCCTACCTACAACCTTACCAACACATTCTGCTTCTTGTATCACGACTAACAAGTAAAATTATTTCAAAGGCACAATATATTACTATTATGTACATAACATTTATCAGAGCACTAAACTATCATTCAGCGCGAGGAACAGTGGGGCTCGATCCTCCGACAGCTAATCTCGAAACAGAAACTCTTCCCCCCCAGCCAGGCTTCTTTCCCCACAATATAAATATAGTACATCATCATCATATCACTACTACATCTGCGGTCTCTGTATTTGACTGAAGAAGCCTACTGTGTAGACGAGACGTTTCAACAATAAAGATACCCAGTAACCCAACTGTTGCACATGTTTCTTACCCATAAAGATAAATAGATGATGAAACATCTAAATTATGTCATTTTCAGTGATCTGCATGACCCATAGTACTTTGTTAAACGCGCATTTTGCTGCCCGAAAATCTTGCTCTGGTGTCTAAGAATGAGCATAAATATAAGACGCAGATACAGTAACACAATCAACACTTAAAATTTTGTGAATTCTTAATCTTTCAAAAGAGAGACCAGAACAGTCAGTGACAGCAGTGCTGTGTTCTGTCATGTTCCTGTCTACGGCTGCAATATAGATTTTGAAAACTGCAAACCTTGTCTTTAAATCTGACAATTCTATAAAAAGACGAATTGTATCAGTTTCAAACTTCCAATTTTCTGAAGGGTAGCCTAATTTCAGTGCGAAAAGTAGAGTTTGAAACAAGGATGATCAGCAGTGGTAAAGCCTTTCATTCACAAATCGGGCCCCCGGTTTAACCCTGGCACAAATGAAAACGCTGACATGTTTGCCTAACACTTGTTTCCTCTGTCCCTGTGGTGGGTCACACCACAGTCCCCTGGCACTGAAAGGAGGTCGGGAAAACAACTTTTAACTGAAATAAAACCGTTTTCAAAATCCTATCAAGAAAATTCTAAATATCGACTAACATAAATATTTGTTCAGAACGTACATTATATTTTCGCTAATATTCGAACATGATTCTTCTGATAAAATGACTCCACAAGAACCGATGATTAAAAGCCACACATACGTTGTAGAAATTATTATTATATTCATTTTATATCGATTATTTGCAATATTTTGTGTACTTGAATTTCTTTGACGATCTACTCTCAGGTAGACCCTGTGTGCCGCCAATCTATAATAATTTCCTCCCTCACCCAACTCGACATTCTTGACAATACTGTTCATCCTTAATAAAAATTATAGATTTCAACCAACGGGTTTCAATAGATTATACTGAAGTTTTATTCTTTACTAGTTAATGTTAGGTTTGATGTTGTGTTGTCTCTCTCAAGATGTCTCTTGAACACGCGGTCAAAAAACAATTTATATTATGGAAGAGGTGTAATGCACTGCCAAATATACATAGAAGAATTACAAGTAAATCTTCACAGTCAGAATTTTTATAAAGGTATTATGAGCAAAGAATCTGTTTATTCTTCAGTGTCTTTAAATTACTGATCATGGGATCATATTTAGTGTAAATAGGACCTGTTCTTACATCTATTTGCATCTTCATATGGAACTATTCATCGGTATCAGTTTGTTAATATTTTCGACACACACACACATACACACACACATACACACACACACACACACACACACACACACATAAACACACACATACACACACACATACACGTACACATACATACACGTACACAAAACCCCATGTATGTACAACGGGTCTAGTGTCTAGTCGACATGTGCCTAGGACAAAATGGTAACTAATTAACACACACACACACACACACACACACACACACACACACACACACCCCCGCACACACACACACACACACACACACAATATATATATATATATATATATATATATATATATATATATATATATTATTTAAAATATTTAGGAATAAAAAAGTTATTTGTGTCGGAGGATGTTAAGAGGTCAGTCGAGCGTGTTCACCTCTTTGCCCGTTCAAGGAAAAAATAAAATTAGCCCGAACTTTAAAGGCCTGAGGAAGCTTTAGGATGCTGAGGGGGTTCTTTATTCCTGATGATCTCCGAGCGGCGCCTCTAAACCTGCATGAACCAGTGTCTTTTTTTCTTGATGGGGGTCTGCTAAATTATACTGATTTTGGGAATATTTGTTAATTTCAGGTTTCGGGGTTTAAACCCGCGGCAAGCACCCCGAAATCGCTGCAAACCCTTCGAACTAGTGACATTAGCAAAGAGAGTTTTGCAGATTCATTTTTGTATCAAACGTTACCTTATAAACCCACATTTCTTCGAACATCCTAGCATTCACTTTTTTGAACCCATCTATAAATATCAAATTAATCTTTGAAACATTCGTCCTTGTTTAAGGCCAATTTTTCAGAAAATAATTCCCCCCTTTTTCCCCGCTTCCCATCCGTATAAAAATCTATTGCTTTTAATAACCTACCATTTTTAAAAAAATTTTAACGTCGCCACATTGCCCTTATCCGCAATTTTTCCTTTTAAATCATAAATGCCAAAAGTTCCTTACCTTTATCTAAGTATTTTTTAAAGTAAACATTTGGGCTACATATCCCCACGCTTTTTAAAATTTCCCCTTTTTCCCCCGCGATCCTACTTTCTGTCTTTTCCGTAATTTTGTAATAACTCTTCCATACATTTTACCCTGTTTTGAATAGGCTTGTTCCCCCTATAATTTTAAATTTGTTTTTTCCCCCTTTTTTTTTATGCAATGGTGTTTGGGATGCTTTCTGGGAAACACTGGAACTTTTTTCCCCTTTTTATTCATATATTGAAAAGATGCACCAAACCAGTATAGAAATGTATCGCCACCTGCTTTTTAAAATTATTGTCAATCCCCTCTATCAGTTGTTTTTTTTTTTCACCACTGCCTCCCCCTTTCCCCACACTCCATCTTTACCCTACAAGATGTTATCCCCCCCTGTGCAAAATTACTGCCTCACTTTCATTATTTAACAACTCCTCAAAATTTTCCCTTCCATCTTCCAGTATTTTTACCTTCTCTTTTAACCCTCCTCTTTTAGTGCTAAACCCACTTGTTCTTAGGCCTTATAAATCTCTTTCCCGAATATTTTGTTTTAGCTAGCAAAATTTGACTAGTTTTTTTGAAAAACTCTGGATTTTTTATTTCTCTGAAATGTTTGATGAGGGGGGGGGCCCATGCTGGTCCCCGCCCCCATGACAATCCTAACATGTTTTCTAGAGTCAAAAGATTGTTTACTAGGCTTCCTGAGGGTGTTCTGAGCCCGGCTAATCTCGGAAATGCGCAGATGTTATGCGATTTATATTCACGTAATGTTCCCCCCAATTTTTTTTTGCAATTTTCCCAGTTTCTGGAAAGTTTACCATGTGGGTCGCCCTCTCGCCCCGGGTTTCATGGCTGCTTTTTGCCTGAGTTGAACCCAGTAATCACTTAAAAATCCTTTTTTTTGGTTCGTTCAAGTCTGCCTATAGACTCTGTCCGTTTCCCGTTTGTATTTTTCTCACTATTTTTTTTTTTTTTATCCTCGTCACCTTACTTTTTTCTATATTAAATTTAAATTTCCTTTTTTTTTTACTCTCTCCAAACTCATCCACCAACCTCTGCAACTTATCTTCAAAATTTCCCCCAAAGAACAGTGTCATCAGAAAAATGCAGCTGTGACAACTCCACTGGAAATACTCACCCATTCTCTCATTGGCTCTTTTTTGCACTCCCTCACCACTCCTTTAGCCTCTCTGTTCTTTTTTCCCCCCACATACTCCCCTTTTGTATATCACTTCTACCTTGAAAAACTCCCTCATATGCTACCTTAATTCCCTCACCAGCCCCTTTCCCGCAACCCTCCCCAGTGATTGCTGGAAGGATTCTTCGTGTACATTAAGATCTATCTTGTATTATCTAGATGTGTGAGGTAAGAATAGCATGGCGAAATGGTTATCTTTCCACCCTTCACTCCCCCTGTCCTCTGCTGGCATGAGACGGGAGGGAAAACTGTGCTATACCATATTGGGAAAAACGAAAAAGGAGTTTACAGAAGAGATAAAGTGAATAGAAGACATGGGTTATAAATTACCTCTTTTTTTTAGTACTGTTTCCATACTGGAACTACTCACAGATTTAGTATTATCAGGGGGGAGCGCTAAACCTGTAGGGATTATACAGCGCCCAATAAGGGAAGGCATTCAGGCTTAATTCAGGGATTTGGAGCATAGACCCAATTCCTAGATCAAACCCCTCACTAGAATCAAGGAAACCCTCGAGGGCAACTACTCACAGAACTGTGTACCAGAGGTATTATTTCCACTCCGGATACTGTGGACGCTCACCACAGATATATATATATATATATATATATATATATATATATATATATATATATATACATATTATTATATATATGCGTTTTTAAAGTCAACTAAAATGCCGGGAACAAGGGTAGAACCCTTTTCCTGTATATTACAAAAAAAAAAAAGAAGAAAACCGTCAAAGTGGGATGTTTGAAGGGCGTGTATGTTGGGCGAATGAAAAAAAAAGAGATGATTGTAGATGTTATGAATGAAAAGAAGTTGGATGTCCTGGTTTTAAGTAAAAATAAAGGGGGGTAGGAGAGTTTCAGTGGGGAGAAATAAATGGGATTAGGTCAAGGGTTTAAAAATAGAGTTAGAGCTAAAGAAGGAGGGCAATAATGTTGAATAATCAGTTATGGCAGGTAAAGAGGGAATATAAATGTAAAATTCAAGGATTAGGGGGGAAAATAAAGGGGGAGGGAAAAGGGGGTTTATAGTATGTTTTTATGCACCGGGAGAAGAGAGAAGTGTGGGAGGAGAGAGAGATTAGGGGAAATGTTGAGTGAGTGTGGGGGGGTTTTGGAACCAAGGAGAGAGATGGGGTTTGGGGACCCAAATGCTAAAGGGGGAAAAATGTTGGGGGGGTGGGTAGGAAAATTTTGGGGGGGGGAAAATGTAAAGGGGGGGAACCATTAATTGAGCTATGTGTAGAAAGAGGTTTGGTAATAAGAAAACATATTTTATAAAAAAAGAGGATAAAAAATATAAAAGGGATGATATAAATTTTAAGGAAAATAGTTTGTTGGATTATGAAAGGGGATAAAAGGTTGATGGGAGGTTTCCCAGGATGTACATGTTTATGGGGAAAACGGATATATCAGATCATTATTTGGTTGTAGC
Organism: Cherax destructor; assembly: GCA_009830355.1. NCBI lineage: Eukaryota > Metazoa > Arthropoda > Malacostraca > Decapoda > Parastacidae > Cherax > Cherax destructor. Next base: position 10,904 of record WNWK01040331.1, on the reverse strand, counting down.
TATTTTTAAAATAAAAGGTAGATGGGACAAAAGAAAAGGAACACAAAAGAGAGGGAAAAAAGTGAATAAATTTAAGGGAGGGGGGTTAGGGTGAGATATAAGCAACTATTGGCAGAAAGGTGGGGATAGGAAAAAGATGGAGGGGGGGGTTGAAGAGAGTTGGGATAGTTTTAAAAATGCAGTATTGGGAATGGGGGGCAGACGTTTGTGGTTATGGGGAGGGGGGGTGCAGGAGGAAAGAGGGGGGGTGGTGGAATGAAGAAAAAGGGTGTGATAAAAGAAAAAGGTAGCTTATGAGAGGTTTTCCAAAACAAAATTTTAAAGAAGAGCAGAGTATATGGGGGAAAAAAAAAGGTGAAGAGAGGGGTGAGGGGGCAAAAGAAGAGCGGATAAAAGAATGGGAGATTTTTAAATTAAAAATTTTGCGGGAAAAAAAAAAAAAAATTTGGGGGGAGATAAACAAGGAAAGGGAAAGCCTAAGGAACGAATAGATTTGTCAGTTAAAAACAGAGTAGGAGTTAGTAGATGGGGAGTTGGAGGTTTTGGGGTAGATGGCGGAATATTTTGAGGAATTTTTAAATGTCATGAAAAGGGGGGGCGGAAATTTCCAGGTTGGGGGCCAGGAGGTACAACATCGTTTAGGAGTGAAGAAGAGCAGGATGTAGGTGGGCGAGGTGCGTGAGGCATTACGAAATGAAAGGGGTAAAGCAGCTGGAATTGAGGGAATCATGACAAAAAGGGGTTAAAAGCAGGGGGAAAAGAGCTAAGGGTTGGTATTTTTGTTTAATAAATGTATGAAAGGGGGAAGGCCCCTTGGGATTGGCAGAGAGCATGTATAGTTCCTTTATATAAAGGGAAAGGGGGGTAAAAGAGAGTGTAAAAATTATGGGGGGAAAAAGTTTCTTGAGTATACCAGGTAAAGTGTATGGCAGGGTTATTAGTGAAAGAATTAGGGGGTAAGACAGGGAGTAGGATTTTCCCGGGTGAGCAAGGAGGCTTTAGAGTGGGGAGGGGATTAGACCAATGTTTCAGTAAAGCATATATGTGAACAGTATTTAGATAAAGGTAGAGAAGTTTTTTATTGCATTTATGGATTTGAAAAGGCATATGATAGAGTGGATAGGGGACAAATTTGGGAAAAGTTCAAGTGTATGGAATAGGTAGTAAGATACTTTAAGGCTGTAAAGAGTTTTTATGAGGATAGTGAGGCTCAGGTTAGGGGGGTAGGAGAGAGGGAGATTACTTCCCCGGGAAAATGGTCTTAGACAGGGGTGTGTAATGTCACCATGGTTGTTTAAATATTTATAGATGGGGTTGTAAAAAAATTTTTAAAAATAGGGGGTTGGGGGGGAGGGGTGGGGGGAAATTATGGAGAATTAAATGCAAAATGGGATTGGGCACAGTTACTTTTTTTTTTATGATACTGTGGGTTTGAGAGATTCCAAAGAAAAATTTTCAAAGTTTAGTGGACGAGTTTGGGAGAGTGTGTAAAGGAAGAAAGAAAGGAACATAGATAAGAGTAAGGTGATGAATTTTCAAACGATTTAAAAAAAGAAAAATTGGGGTATCACATTGGGGAGAGGGATTATGGGAAAAAGTAAATGTTTTTAGATATTAAAAAATTTCTGAAGGGGTGGGTTTATGGGAGAGGTTAACCAAGAATTGGGTAAAGGGAAAAAAAAGGGGAGTGGTTTCTTTAGGATCTGGAAGACAAAAACGTTATCCATGGAGGGAAAAAGGGGAAAGCATGAAAGTATAGTGGGCCCAAAACTCCAAGGGGGTGAAACATGGGTTGCAAATGCCAAAGGGGGAGGAGGCTGGGGGGCAGTGGAGATGTCCTGTCTAAGGGGAATGTGTGGTGTAAATATTATGCAGAAAATTTGGGAAAGTGGAAATTAGGAGAAGGTGGGAGTTACTAAAAGATTTGTCAGAGGGGTGAAGAGGGTTTTTGAGGTGGTTTGGGCATTTAGGGGAGAATGGATCAAAGTAGGGAAAGACTTGGTAGGGAAGGGAAAGGGGGGTATTGTCCCATAAAAGGTTGGGGGGGAAAGGGGGAAAGGGGGTATTGTGGGGAGGGGTTTTGGGCCTTTCCCGCAAGCATGTGTGAGCGTTAGATAGGGGGAATGGAGACGAATGGGTTTTGGGGGGTGACGATCTTTGGGGGGAGCAGGGGAACATTTTGAAGGGATTCAGGGAAACCGTTAATTTATTTGTTGGACTTATCCCGGAAAAGGGGAAATACAATGCCCGCACTTTAAAGGAGGGGTCTGGGATAGAGACAGCTTGGGGGGCAAACCGTCGATCTGAGTCCCTGGCAAAGACAGTGATTATGTATGAGTGTGGTGGGAAAAGGGGAAAGATGATGAAAATATTTTCTTTTTTTGGGGGTTTTCTTTTTTTTTGGGTCACCCCGCCTCCCCGGGGGGAGACGGCCGACTTGTTGAAAAAAAAAAAAATTTATATATATATATATATATATATATTTTTTATTTTATATATATATATATATATATATATATATATATATATATGTGTGTGTGTGTGTGTGTGTGTGTGACAACCACTTTGGAAAAAAAAAGGGAATTTTAAGCGCCGGGTATTTACATTATCAAAACTATAATAGGAAACATGACAAGAATTTTTTCAAGCAAGTCCATGGTTGAGAGGAATATAATAGAATCATGTTTCATTAAAAACAGTTTTGAAAAAATATGAATATTTCTTTGGTTTATATAAATTGGATTCATTTATAATTAATAAAATTTGGGAAGAATTTAATAAAAAATTTGGGGACAAATTTTTAAAATTCTGGGAAGAGTTTCAGGCCCTTTTTTATGTTCCTTTCACAGAGTCGTGCGATGTTACCCCACTGTGAGGTGTTGTCTTTGTTAGTGTGAGGGCCCTGTGAGGTTTATTCCCCCCCCTTTTTAAAACCCTTTCTTGTCGGGGTTTCCCTTTTATAGTTCCTTGAAAAGGGAGTAGTCACGAAAGTGTTTTGGAATTCCTCCATTTTTTCATAGTGGTTGTTTGCATATTTTGATATCACCTGTTTACTGTGATTTTTTAAAAAAAAAAAATTTAATATATATATATATATATATAAAAATATATATAATATATTTTCAAAACACCACTGCTACCTCTGTTTCTATAGTGGATGGAGTTGTTATGGGGGTTTTTTAAAAATGGATGGGGTAATTATGGGGGGTTAATGGTGGGTTGTGGAGGTGTTAATGATGTTATGCCAAGAAGAATAAGCATGAATCTCTGATGAGGTTTAAGAAAGTGTTAATTTTAGATATTGGTGGTGTTTTGTGATGCAGAGTCCCCCGCCTTTGGCCTGAAAGAATCCATCATACAGAGAAAAAGGGAAGAAAACAAGAGTTTATGAATGAATAGTACTGACTGTGAAAGGGGTGAAAATAATTTAATGGGAGATCAATAACGTATGGAAAAAAAAACAGAAGGTACATTATACTTACGCACCCAGAAACGACTATGACCCACTGAAAAAACCCATCAACAAAGACCCAAACCCATCCACTTGCCCCAGTAGTAAATCAACGCTCTCACCCATTTCCATCTCAACGAAGAAAAATTTAAAAAAGAAATGAGAAAAAATATAGTAATTCGTTTGGCAATTTGGGGGTTTCCCGGGGAACAACCCTTGGGGTTCCTATGGTTTAAATTTTGAAATTTTGCACTTCATATTGGTTTTTTGGGTTTTGGATTATTTCAGAGGGATCTCCCTTATCAGGTGGCACTGTGTTTTCTTTTTTCTTTAAACTTGCCCGAATGAGAGTGAATTTAGGAGGAATTGTTAAACACTTTCACTGGGGGTTTTTATAAACATTTTCCTGTTTCTAAAGACAACCATTAAACAAATCAAAAAAGCACTATCGTGTTGTGAGTAGGCCCAGCTGGGGCGGGCCAGCAACATTTCCCTAAATTAATACTGTCAGCCGCCCCAGTACCACTCCCGACACTTGCCATCGCCGGGGGGGGCAATGCACATACATACATACATACACACACAAAACACACACACACACACACACACAGTCAGCCATCCAGGGCTGGGGAAAATTTACCTCGCAACCACAAAAGGTGGGGTACACAACACAGAACCGGAGCTGGGCTGACCCCTTTTTAAACCCCCAATAGGGGGGTGGCAAAAAAAACACACACACAGACTTTGGGGAAAAAAAACAAACACACACACACACCACACATATACCCACCTATTTGGAGTGCGTCACACAACTATTCAGAGGAGGGGGGACTTTAGACTAGCTTACCTGATAAAAAACCTCATGAAAATGTTAGTCCGCCCCCCGACTAACACATACTAAATTTTTGACCCCTGCATGGTAAACCCGTGAATATTCCCTGCCCCCCCCCTTTCCCCTCTCTTCCCCCCCTCTCCCTCCCCCCCCCTCCCCTCCCCCTTTTTTATTTACAAAACTGTAAAAAGAAAAAAATTTATGGATGAAATATAAGTGTAATTAAAAGAGAAACATCTGGTGTATACTTCATTCTTTTTTAAATTTTATTGATTGCCCTTTTAAAGAATCTAAACAAGCTGGCAGTCCTCCTTTACCCCCCAAAAATACCTGTGTTTGTTATCCTTACTCCTAAAAAAAAACCCTTAAACAAATCAAAAGAGAGAGAGAAAGAGAAAACACTATCCTTTATGGGGCAGCCTAGCTGGGAGCGACCAACAACACTTTTTTAATATTAAATAGTGTCAGCGCCTCACTAAATTCCTGACACCCGCTTACCTGGGGGGGGCAACACACAAAACACACAAAAAAAGGGGGGGGAGGGAAAAAAGCGCCATATCAGCAAAAAAAAAAATTATATTTTAATAAAAAATTTACAAAAAAAATTTTTTATTTTTGTTATTGTACGCTTTTTTTTAAAACATTATTTGGAAAAATTTGTTTTTTGGGACTTTTTTTAAGAGAATTTCCCTAATTAATGAGGAGATATGGATACCAATTAGTTTTTTTCCCCCGAAACCAAGATCCAGCCATTCAGAATTGAAGAGCGACCCAGCCAAGAGGCACAAGCAAAATAAAAACCCCCCCAACACTCTGGGGCCCCCCCGTATTTCTTAATAGGGGAAATTTTTTTTTTTTCATTTTTCCAGAAACCAAATTTGTTTTTTTTTCAAATTTGCTTTAATAATTTTTTTTTTTTATATTTCAGGGAAAGTTTTTTTTCACACGTTTTTTTATTTATACAGGGGATATAAGAGTCACTTATTAAAAAAATAAAAATCAGACGTTTTGGGGAATTTTTAAAAATTGACATGAATTTTTTATTATATATATATATATATATATATATATATATATATATATATATATATATATATATATATATATATATATATATATATATATATATATATATATATATTTATATATATATATTTAATATATATAAAAAAAAGTGGGGGTTGGGGTAGTCAGCAACCACGGGGAGGTACAGCCCCCAAAAATGAGTGTAAACAAAAAGCCTGTTTTGTTTTAATGATGGTTGGATTGCTGGTTTTTTTTTCTGTCCCCATAAACATGCAAGATTTTGGGGAGTTTTTTCTCCCTTTACTTACACTTGGGGTTCACGTTTCCAAACATGACACGTTTATGTATACACACTATCGGGTTTTTTTTTGATTTTTTTTAATTAGTTTTTTTTTTATTGTTTTTTCCTTTTTCTTTTCCCGGGGGGAAGGGAATAAAAATTTTTTCCCTCCCCCCCTTGCTTTTTAAAAGTCAACAAAAACCCCCGGGGGAACAATTTAAAAAACCCCCCTTTCCTGATATTTTACAAAAAAAAAAAGAAAAAAAACCCAAAGGGTTTTTGAATGGGGATGTTGTGGAATGATAAGAAAGAGATGATTTAGATGCTATGAATGAAAAAAGCTGGATGTCCTTTTTTTGGGGAGACAAAGCTGAAGGGGGGGGAGAGTTTCGGGGGGAGAAATAAATGGGATTAGGGGGGGGTTTTCAAAAGAGTTAGAGCTAAAGAAGGAATAAAATAATGTTGAATAATCAGTTATAGCAGGAAAGAGAGAATAAAAAATGTAAAAACAAGGATTATGGAAAAAAAAAAGGGTTTGGGATAAAAAGGGGGGTTGGGGGCCAAACCCCTGGAGAAGAGAGAAGTGAAAAAGAGAGAGTTTTTTGGGGAAAAGTTGAGCGAGTGTGGGGAGTTTTGAACCGGAGAAAAGGAAATTGGGGGAAAAAGAAAAGGGAAAATTTTTGGAGGGAGTAGTAGGAAATTTGGGGAGGGTTAAAAAAGGGGGAAACCCTTAAAATTTTTGAGGGGGGGTTTTAATAAGTAATACAATTTTTTGAAAAGAGGATAAAAAAAATAAAAGGGGATATAGCACGAAAGGGGAAAATATTTTGGGGGGATTATGTATTGGTGGATAAAGGTTGATGGGTATTCAGGATGTACAGTTTTGAGGGGAAAACGGTATATCATCATTATTTGGTTGTAGCACAGTTAGAGCAAAAGGTGATGGGACAAAAAAAAAAGGCAACAGGAAGAGAGAGGTAAAAAATAAACCCGGGGGGTGGGAGGAGATATAAGCAAAATTGGCAGAAAGGTGGGGGGGTGCAAATAGGAGAGGGGGAGGGGGTTAAAAGGGGGTTGGGGAAATTTTAAAAAAAAGGGGGAAAAAATGTGGTGAAGTGGGGATTCCATAGCCAAAACTTCGCCCCCCCGGGGGGAAAAAGGAGGAGGGGGGAAACAAGAAACAAAGGGGGGGGATAAAAAAGAAAAGGAGCTTAGAGAGGTTTTTACAAAAAAAAATAAATGAAGACAGAGATATGGAGAGTAAAAAAAAAGGGGGAGGAAAGGGGGGGAGAGTGCAAAAAAAAGAGGGATGAAAGAATGGGAGAGGCTTCAAAAATTTTGGTTTAAAACAAGAAAAATTTGGAGTGAGATAAACAAGGTAAGAAAGCCTAGGGGGAAAAAAAAGGATTTGTCAGTTAAAAACAGAGTAGGGAGTTAGAGATGGGAGTGGGGGTATTGGGTAGATGGCGGGGGAAAATTTTTTTAGGAACTTTTAAATTTATGAAAAAGGAGGGGGTATTTTTTTTTACTGGGGCCCGGGGGGACAACATCGTTTAGGAGTGAAGAAGAGCAGGATGTGAGTGGGGGGGTGGGGGAGGGATTTTAGAATGAAAAGGGGGGAAAAGGGGAAAAAAATCCCGACAGAAATGTTAAAAACATGGGGGAATATGCTGATGGTTGGTATTTTTGTTTAATAAATGATGAAAGAGGGGTACCTAGGGATTGGGGGGGGAGCATTAAAAATTCCCATATAAAAAGGGGGGAAAAACGAGGTAAAAAAATTTTTGGGGGGAAAAAATTTACTGAGTATTCCAGGTAAAGATATGGAGGTTATTATTGAAAGAATTAGAGGAAGACAGAGGGGAGGATTGCCCGATGAGCAAGGAGGCTTTAGAGGGTAGGGATGTAGATCAAGTGTTTACAGTAACGCATATATGTGAACAGTATTTAGATAAAGGTAAAAGTTTTCATTGCATTTATGGATTTAGGGAAAATGATAGAGTGGGTAGGGGAAATGGGGGGAAAATTGAAAATGTATTTGGGAAAAGGAGGGGTTACTTTAATAAAAGAGTTTTTTGAATAGGGGGGTCAGGTTAGGGTGTGTAGGGGGAGGGGGGATTACTCCCGGTAAAAGTAGGTCTTGGGGGTTTTAATGGGCACCATGGTTGTTTAAATTTTTTATAGATGGGGTTGTAAAAAAAGAAAAGCTAGGGGGGTTTGGGGGGAGGAGGATTAAATTATGGGGGAAATTTTAAAAAAAAAAAGGGGGGTTAACGTTAAATTTTTTGGGTCATACTGTGCATGGGAGATGCTAAAGAAAAAAAGGGAAAGGTTATGGACGAGTTTGGGAGAGTGTGTAAAGGAGAAAGTTGAAAGGAACATAGATAAGAGTAAGGTGATGAGGGTATCAAACGATTTAATTAAAGAAAAATTTGATATCATTTGAGAGGGAATTGGGGAAGAAGTAAATGTTTTCAGATTTTGGGGGATTGACATGTCAGGGATGGGTTTATGAAGGATGGGGTTTAAACCCTAGAATTGATGAAGGAAAAGGTGAGGGGGGTTGGGGGTATCTGTGGAGACAAAAACGTTATCCATGGAGGCAAAGAAGGAATGAACGAAAGTATAGTGGTACCAACACTCTTATATGGGGGAAGCAGGGTTGCAAATGCTGCAGCGAGGAGGAGGCGGGAGGCAGTGGAGATGTCCTGTCTAAGGGCAATGTGGGTAAATAATGGAAAATTGAATGGGTTGGGGAGAAGGTGGGATTACTAAAAGTTTTTGTCAGAGGGGTTGTTGAGGTTTTGGTCATTTAGAGAGAATGGATCAAAGGAATGATTTGGAGAGCGTAAAATCTGTAGGGAAAGGAAGGGGGTAGGGATCGTCCAGAAAAGGTTGGAGGGAGGGGTAAAGGTGGTTTTGGGGGGGGGGGCTTGGACCCCCAGCAAGCATGGGGGAGCGTGAAAAGGAGTGAATGGAGAGAATGGTTTTGGGACATGACGATCTGTTGGAGGGAGGGGGGTAACATTTTGTGAAGAGATTCAGGGAAACCAGTTAATTGATTTATTGGGGACTTGAGTCCGGGAAAAGGGGGCAATGCCTGCACTTTAAAGGGGGGTTTTGGGATAGTGACAGCTGGGAGGAACTATTCTCAGCAGTCGTATCTGAGCGCCTCCAAAGACAGTGATTATGTAAGTGGTGAAAGTGTTGAATGATGAAAAATTTATTTTTTTTGGGGGGATTTTTTTTTTTTAGGTCACCCGTCTCGGTTGGAGACGGCCGACTTTTTAAAAAAAAAATATAGATATATAATATATATATATATATATATAATATATATTATTGTAATAAACAAGTGGTATTGATCAATAACTACACGCACTAGCCAGGGCGAACCCATGATGCTTTGGCCGCCTAGGGGTCCACACCACCGTATGTTCGGGGAGCGAGTACAACATTCATCCTAGGGCGCTCCCTTTAAAGGGTTTTGGTGGTTCAGTGGATTAGAGCGTCGGTGTTTTCCTCACCAAGAGGCGGCCAGCATCATGGGTTCCCCCTGTGTACTCACCTATTTGTACTCACCTTTTTGGGTTGGGGGGTCTTTCATAGCCCGGCCCCGCCTCTTCACTGATTGCTACTAGGTCCCTCCCCCTGCTCCAGAGCTTTATCAAACCTAGTCTTAAAACTATGTATGGTTCCTGCCCCATGTCGTTTCTAAACATTCCACTTCCTGACAACTCTATGACTGAAGAAATACTTCCTAACACCCTTTCCCCATAGGAGTCTTTAATTCCAAAGACCCTTTTCTGTGTCCCCCTCTGGGAAAATCTTTTCTGTCCACCTTATCTATTCCTCGCAGATTTTATATGTCGTTACTGTCTTCCTAACCCCCCCCTGTCCTCTAGTGTCGTCGGTTTAGTGATAATTTTTGTTTACTTTTCGTAAAAGTTTTCCCCGGGAAAAAGAATAAAGAATGATATTTTTAAAGTTCTCTAAAGTTATAACCAGTGAAAATAAGTTCACGTAAACGGCAGCGAAATTGAAATTTTTTTAACTAAGACTTCCAGGCAATCGACGTTTAAAATAATAGGAACGTAAATTTTTGATTTTCGTCGGTACTGAAGACAAAGACATTTGGGGGAATAAACAGTGAGTCGTCTTGTTCTGCTCAAGTAGAATAAGACGTTCCGAGACATAAGTCTTTACCCATTACAAAATAACCCCCCAAAAGAGAAAAGAAAAAATAACGACGTTTCGGTCAGATTGAATAAACTAGTCACAAACATCGTCATAAATTCTTTTTATGTGAGAGTTATTTGTGTATTGTTCCAGTCACTATTGTGCCTTTTAACTTCACCATTAAGGAGAATACATATTTAGTGAACGCTCTCTCTGCACAAGTGTCTTTCTCTTTACTGGCTGACTCAGCAACAGGGGCCCGGTCATAACAAGGTATTCTTCAGCGTTCTTTTTTTGGGAAGGTATCATAAGATGGTCTAAATGTTTTAATATTGACCGAATCGCTCAATCATACGTCTGTAAAATCTCAGGGGGGGGTCAGGTTCGAACTTACATGCAGGGATTTCGGTGGCTCATTGCTATTACTATTAACCCTCATAGATGCTTGGGCTAGTGGTGAGAACCTGGGGGGCAGTTTTGAACCCTTTCATAGGTTCTAAACCGCCCGTTCCCCAAGAGGGTTTTTAAAAAAAGCGGCCACGGCACAAACCCCGGGGTTTTTAAAAAAAGCGAGAGGGTTTTTCAACCAGCGAGCAGGGGGCAAAACCCCCAGGGCTAGCTTTTACAACCAGCGAAAATTTTTAACAACCATAGCAGCCCGCTTTTAACAACCACCAGCGAGAGCGGAAACCACAGGAGCAGGTTGTAACAACCACTAGCGAGCAGGGTAAAACCATAGCGAGAGGTTAACAAACCAGCGAGCCCGCTGAAAAACCACGCAACAGCGGGAAAACCACAGCGAGCCAGTGCCAGGGGAACCACCGCAGCCGCGTTGTAAAACCCCTAGCGAGCCAGGTTTAACAACCACAAGGGAGGTGTAAAAACCACAGCAAACAGTGTAACAACCACCACAAATTTTAAAAACCACCCGCGAGCCCGGTTAACAACCACAGCGAGCCCGCCCAACAACCACTAGCAACGCCAGACAACCACTAGCGAAAAGGTTGAAAAAACCACTGGGGCAGCCCAAAACCCTACAGAAAGGGGAACAACCACTAGCGAGCAGCTTTTAAAAACCAAAAGCAAATACGTAACAACCACAGCGAGCTAGTTGTAAAAACCACTAGGTGGGAAAA
>WNWK01040330.1:0-17031 GCA_009830355.1 Cherax destructor | reverse complement strand
TTTAGGGGAAAAATTTTACTTAAGCATTATTCACAGTGGTATCACTTGAACAAAAAACATTCATTTAACCTGTTTCATATTTAAATTCATTTCCTTTATTAGTCTTAAGATAATAAATGTTCATGTAATATCTTCCCCTTGATCTTGGCTTAAAAATATTGTATTACCATACTAATACTGGGAATTTGTTTTGTTAATCCTTGCCCAGATGAGTGGGGGGTTTTAGATGGTCAGTGCATTCTAAGTAGTTATTTGGGATGGCGATCAGCTCTTGGACTTTTCCCGATGGGGTTAACTGCAGGGAAAAAAAATTTCCTTTGTTTTAATAACTATCTGATTCTGTATTTGAACTTCTCTTTCTTGTGGTTTATAATTTGTAAGCATAAATTTTTAATTAATCTCAGTTAAAAAAGAAAAACTCTAAAGGTGAGTAAAAACCAGATTTGTTCCCTTTGTTTTTGTTGGGGAATAATTGAAAAATGGTGAAAAAATACTTCCTAAATTTTTTTATACCAAAAGATATGATTCCCTTGTTAATGACTTCTAATGAAAATGGTGATTTGTGATTCTTTTACTTCTTCGGGCCCCTTCTTTACAAATTGCTTTTATTTGTTTGTATTTTGTCAGTTTAATGTTTATTTATGTTTTTTTTTACCTTGTGGAAATTTTGTTAGGTGCCCTTTTTTTGTGTTGCTTTGCATGGAAAAATTTTTATATCCATTAATAAAGTTGATTTTTTTTTGTTATGCACAAACCCCAGTCCCTTCCTGCCATATCGAGTTTGAATGTAGGAGTGGAAAATGTTTTCCCCTCGAACTTATTTTTGTGATGGAGCCCCTGACTGTGAAGATGGAGATGATGGTTAAATATAAAATTGGTATTTTATTTTGTCTTATTTTGTTCTTCTTGAAATTGGCCCTTTTTATGCTGTCTTTTTTTTATTTTTTTTCAACTTTTTTTACATATATTGAAATGTTTGTTTTTAATAATGTTGCATTGCAAATTTTATTACTGTAGTAATTAAGCAATCTTGTTGGTTGCATGTTTAGATTTACCTGAAGTGGTTTCAGTATTTAGTTGTCTGGTTAAAAAAAAAAAAAATTTTATTTTGCAAATTGTTTTTAAAAACATAAAAAATAGTTCATTTTACATTCTCATTTGTTGATTTCTTTAGCATGTTTATGCTCAAGTTTTTTTCTAGTTGTACAATTTTCGAAGCCTGTATTAAATTTTTTTTCTAAAAAATGTCAACGTGCACTTTCCTTGTTAACCACCATGATGTGTATTATATATATTCAACATTATCTATTTTCTTTTAATTTTTTAAAAACATGTTTTTTTCAGTTTTTTTTTTCTTTTAAGTAATTTTTCATTAATATAATATTTATGAATTTCCCTCTCTACATAAAATATATTTTCCTTGCTTTCTACAGATTTTGGAAAAGTGAATAAATTATAAATTAGAACAACTTCTAATAATTTTCTCTGCAATAGGTATAAACAGTGGTAAAATATTATAGCTAAAAACAGATAAATTTTATCTAAAAAAAAATAGGTAAATAAAAAAAAAAGTGTCATAGAATAAACATTTTTCAGGAATCATGAATTTTTTAAATTTTTTCTTTAACAGTTGATATGCATTTTTAATTTGTTCATCCTTTCTTTTGAGTTATTAATGTATTGTTTTCTCTCCTCTCATTAAAATGTGCTTAACATTTTGGTTTAAAAATTCCTTTTGATTAGCTTTCATGTTTGTCTTGTAGTGAACTTAGCTTTTTGAAGTAGTGCTTTCAATGCCTCTCCTGTAGTATTGCCCAGATGTCTTCAGGGTTTTGGTGTTTTTGCTCCTTTTTAAAGTTAATTTGACCCCGCAGCCTCACCCCCCACCCAGTGTTCAAGCAACCGTTCGCATGAAAAAGGGGGAATGTGTTGATTTTGTCAAAGGTGTGATGAAAATTTTGATTGCGTTGACAATTCTGTGAGTTGGATGTCCTGCAAGCTCAGGTTGCTTCTTTTTTTAAAGGATTTTACCAGTAGTATCTCCAAACATTATAGATGAATGCTTAGTCTAGCTTTTTTGATGCACTATACTAAATATCAATATGCCACTAAATGTAATTCCCTCCCCTTAAAACCCATAAAAACGTTAATTTTTTAAACATATGTAAACCCTTCTTGACTATAGATACAGTATACCCAATTTTTGTGACTCATTTTTTAATACTGTAACTCATCAATGTGATGAACATTGTTTTATACTTTTTGGGGTGGTCCTTTAAAAATTTCCCGCTTACAGTAGGTGGCTGGTTTGAGAATTCATTACGTAGCTATCAAAATGATTCTAATGTGGAGGACTTGCAGTATGTTTACCTGGGTTTGAATCCCCGCATTTCTCTCTCAAAGTCAAAATATATGTAGTTCATCAATTTCCTGGCAGTAGACTAGTTGGCTTCTAACTTCTCCTGCAGTCTTGTTTAGCTTTTTAAAAATTTTAAAAAGCAGCAATAACTGTAAAATCACCACCTCAATCACTGTTGAAACAAAAGATCTTTCCCCAATTGAAAAAAATAATAATAATAGTGTAATAGTTTATTTCGCATATATAGTTTTCAAAAGTTATATAACATTTAATAGTACTTTGGAAAGCCCCCGGGTTTAAATAAAGCATTTCAGGAAAAAAAAAAAAAAATCCCGAAAAAGAAAATACTTTTATCATCATTCAACACTTTCACCACACTCATACATAATATTTTTTGCAGAGGTTAGATCGACAGCTGAGAAAATCCCTCCCCCTCTGTCACTATCCCAGACCCCCCTTTAAAATGAAGGCATTATACTTTTCCCTTTCCCGGACTCAAATCTTAAATCTATAATAACCGGTTTCCCCGAATCCCCTTTACAAAATGTTACCATGCTCACCTCCAACAGCTCGTCAGGTCCCAAAACCATTCGTCTCCATTCCCCCTTCTCAGCTCCCTGCTTTTGGAAGTCCCAACCCCGCCCACAAAACCTCCTTTACCCCCCCCCTCCAACCTTTTCTAGGGCGACCCTTCCCCTTCCTTCCCCTACAGATTTTCGCTCTCCAAGTCATTCTACTTTGATCCATTCTCTCTAAATGACCCAAAACCCCCTCAACAATCCCCTTCAGCCCTCCAAATAAGTAACTCCCCCCTTCCCAATTTCCATTCAATTTTCTGCATAATATTTCACCACACATGGCCCAGACAGGACATCTCCACTGCCCCCAGCCTCCTCCTCACTGCAGCATTTGCAACCCATGCTTCACACCCATATAAGAGTGTTGGTACCACTATATTTTCATACATTCCCTTCTTTGCCTCCATGGATAACTTTTTTTGTCTCCACAGACACCCCCAACGCACCCTCACCTTTTTTCCTTCATCAATTCTATGGTTAACCTCATCCTTCATAAATCCATCCGTGACCGTCAACTCCCAAATATCTGAAAACATTTACTTCTTCCATAATCCCTCTCCCCAATATGATACCCAATTTTTTCTTTATTTAAATCGTTTAATACCCTCATCACCTTACTCTTATCTATGTTCACTTTAAATTTTCCCACCACACCCTCCCAAACTCGTCCACTAACCTTTGAAACTTTTCTTTAGAATCTCAATAAGCACAGTATCATCAGAAAAAAGTAACTGTGTCAATTCCCTTTTGCATTTAATTCCCCATAATTTAATCCCCCCCCTCTCCCCAACCCCCTAGCATTTACTTTTTTTACAACCCCATCTATAAATATATTAAACAACCATGGTGACTTAACATCCCTGTCTAAGCCCTTTCTTTTCCCGGGGAAGTAATCTCCCTCTCTCCTCCACCCTAACCTGAGCCTCACTATCCTCATAAAAACTCTTTACAGCCTTCAGTAACACTCCCTATTCCATACACTTGCAACATTTGCCACATTGCCCCCCTATCCACTCTATCTATGCCTTTTCTAAATCCATAAATGCAATGAAAACTTCTCTATCTTTATCTAAATACTGTTCACATATATGCTTCACTGTAAATACTTGATCTAAAACCCCCCTTCCCACTCTAAAGCCTCCTTGCTCATCTGCAATCTTACTCTCTGTCTTACCTCTAATTCTTTCAATAATAACCCTGCCGTACACTACCTGGTATACTCAGTAAACATTCCCTATAATTCTTCCCTCTCTTTTATCCCTCTTCCTTTTATATAAAGGAACTATACATGCTCTCTATTAACCCTTAGGTACCTTCCTTTCTTTCATACATTTATTAAAAAAAAAATACCAACCACCCCGGCACTATATACCCCCTGCTTTTAACATTTCTGCCCGATTCCGTCAGTTCCGGCTGCTTTCCCCCTTTCATTCTATGTTGCCTCACGCACCCCCCCCACACTAAATCCTGCTATTCTTCCTCCAAAAGGATGTTATACCCCCCTGGCCAGTACATGAAATTACCGCCTTTTTTTTTTCATCGACTTTTAAAAAGTTCCTAAAAAATTTTCCCCGCCATCTACCCAATACCTCCAGCTCCCCATCTACTAACTCCCCCTACTCTGTTTTGGGGGCCCCAAATCCATTCTTTCCCCTAGGTTTTCTTCCTTTTTATCTCGCCCCAAAATTTTTCTTTTTTTCAGCAAAATTTCTTGACAGAGCCTCTCCCATTCTTTCATTTTGCTCTTCTTATGCACTCTCACCCTCTATTCACCTTTCTTTTACTCTCCATATACTCTGCTCTTCTATTAACACTTCTGTTTGTAAAAAGCCTCTCAAAAACTACCTTTTTCTTTTTTATCCCCCCCTTTACTTCTTCATTCTACCCTCCCCCCTCTTTCCCCCCTGCACCCACCCTCCTATAGCCACAAACTTCCCCCATATTCTAATACTGCATTTTTAAAACTATCCCAACTCTCTTAAACCCCCCACTACTCATACTTGCATTGAAACCTTTCTGCCAATAGTTGCTTATATCTCCCCCTAATTTCCCCTCCTCCCTTAGTTTATACATTTTTCCTCTCTTTTCTTACCTTTGCCATTTTTTTTTTGTCCCATCTACCTTTTACTCTAACTGTAGCTACAACTAAATAATGATCTGATATATCTGTTGCCCCTCTATAAACATGTACATCCTGGGAAAACCCACCCATCAACCTTTTTTTCCACCAATACATAATCCCTTTTTCCCCTTTCGTGCTATATCATACCTTGTTTTTTATTTATCCTCTTTTTATAAAATATGTATTACTTATTACCAAACCTCTTTCTAAAATAGCTCTATTAATGGTTCCCCATTTACATTTACCTGGCACCCCAAATTTTCCTACTACTCCCTCCACAACATTTTTTTCCCACTTTAGCATTAAGATCCCCAACCACAATTACCCCTCACTTGGTTCAAAACTCCCCACACAGTCACTCAACATTTCCAAAAAACTCTCTCTCTCTTCTATACTTCTCTCTTCCCCCAGGTGCATAAACACTTACATAACCCACTTTTCACATCCAACCTTTATTTTACTCCCATAATCCTTGAATTTATACATTTATATTCCTTTTTTTCCTGCCATAACTGATTATTTTAACATTAGCCACTGCTTCTTTGGTTCTAACTCTATTTTAAAACCCCCGACCCCAATCCCATTTATTTCTCCGCACTGAAACTCTCCTCCCCCTTTAGCTTTGTCTCACTAAAAGGGCATCCCTTCTTTTCATTCATAACATCTACAATCATCTCTTTCTTATCATTGCACAACATCCATGCCCTTCAAACATCCCCCTTTGGCCCGGGTTTTTTTCTTTTTTTTTTTAGTAAGCTATAAAAGGAAAAGGGGGTTTCCCAACCCATTGTTTCCCGGCATTTTAGTTTTACTTACAACAGCAACCAAGGAGGAAAGATTCTTATTCCCTTTATGGATATGAAAAGGGGAAAAACAAATAGAACAAAAACTTTTTAAGATAAAATCGAAAACTCAGATGAGTGTGTATACATAAACGTGTACATGTATGTGTAGCGTGACCTAAACGTAAATAGAAGTAGGAAGACGTACCTGAAAAACTTGCATGTTTTGAGACAGAAAAAAAGACACCAGCAATCCTACCATCATAAAAACAAATACAGGCTTTTTGTTTTACACTCAGGGAGGATGGTAGTACCTCCTGGGGGGGTTGCTGACTACCAACCTACTACTTCACAAAATTTTATCTTTTTAAATTTTGTAAGAAAAAATAATTTTTTTTTTTTTAAAAATTCTTGGACACTGGTGCACCCCCTTTCCCAAAAAAGGCCTTGGACCCTGAAAGGGTTAAACATGACCTCTCCACTGCCTTCAGCTTCCTCCTCTCTGAAAAATTCAAAACCCATATCTCATACCCAAATAAAAAAATATTGTACCACTGTACAACAGATGCCTCAATGTACTATCTACTTCTCCCCCATCTATTCTATGGTTTTTTCTCATCTTTCATAGACTTATCTGCTGACATGTCCCCTTTTTCAAATAATCAAATACAGTGGTACCCCCAGTTTGGCCATAATTTGTTCCAGAAAGGGTGTTGGGTGCCGTTTCCCGGGGAAATTTTTTTTCCCAAAAGGGAAAAATGTAAATTAGATTAGTCCCTTTAGACCCCCAAAAAAAACACTTACAAAAGCACTTACAATAATACACTTACATAATTGTTCCAAGGGGGTGTGTCGAAACTTTGGTACCACTGTACATCCATTTTCCCCCATACTCTTTCCCTCCCTCCCTCCAATCTGATATATCAAACCATCAATGCCCCCAGGCTTTTTTTCATTCTCATCACTGTGGTCTTTTCTATGTTCACTTTTAATTTTCTACTTTTATGTACCCCCCCCAAAGTCATCCATCAATATCTGCAACTTTGTCGTCAGACCCTCCCCTGGGAAATGTGACACTGGCTTAACTAATACTTCAGTTTTTTTTTGGAAACCTTCAGAGTTTCATATGTAAAATTTTTTTCGAGCATCACCACCATTACTTTTGCTTTCCATGGTTAATCTCCAAAAGATGAGATGGGGTGATGATAGCATCAAAATCGTTTGATCGATATAATGCGTAAGTCAAGCGACTCAGGGCCTTCCCCACAAAAATAACATGGCCTTGCCCCGTACCACTGCATGGCCCCCAGTTTCCTCATCACTTTAGTCCACTACAATTTAGGGGTGTGCATTGAGGGGTTTTCCCGTGCAAATCAAATTTAGGATGCATTTTTTTTAATCATGTATTGCTGAATAAAAATTATCAGGGGTCTAATTTTTTTAGAGAGATGAGTTTGATAAAATAAATTAATGATTGTATAATATTCAGAGGAAATCTTGATAAAAAGTGACCATAAAAAAAAATTTAACTGGATATTTTAACTGTACATAAAAAAATTGGGCATCTTTAAGGCTGAAACTGTCAATAAATGGCATAAAAACCAGCTTATGAATGCAGGCCAAAAAAGAATGATAATGTTCTTTTGAAATAACATATGTGCTGTGATTTGACTTAGAAGATGAAAATGGAACACATAAACAGGAAGATGAGACATAAAAAAGGAAAATACAATACATTAAAACTGTATTTTAGAGAAACTAGAGGGAAAAAAATATTACAAGGAACATACAGCATCAATAATTTGTAAAGGTTCTACAGCATTTTGAAAATGGAATTAAACAACTTATTCCCCCCAAAATATGAAATATACACCCTGCCTGGTAAGGGGGTTTTTGTTGAAAGAAGAAGAAACGAAGAATGAGTTAAGGGAAAGCAAATGACACAAAGCCAGGGGTGATGAAAAAGTCAATTTCAAAAAATCTTTGCTGAGCGATTCACCGGATCAGGTTTCAAGTCAATCTGGGAAACCTGTCCATAGGAAATGTTCCCATTAATAAAATTCCTCTGGAGACCTATTGTATACAAATATGAGGTGAGAGGTAAAAAAAAACTTTAAAAAAAAATACAGGGAGGTATAACCAAATCTTTTTATTCTATATTGTAAAAAGTAATGTAAGACAAAAAGGAAAAATTAAGGAAATAACAAAATCATTAATAGTAGAGGGTTTGGGGACAGCAACCATTGGGGGTACACCGTCCTACCAAGTAGTGTAAAAAGGAAGCCTGTATTTTTTGATCAGGCTCTGGTCCAACATGAGGCCCGGTCGCCGGCCGAGGCGTTGACCCCCGGAATTCTCCCAGGTAAACTCTTGATGGGAGGATTGCTGATGTCTTTTTTTTTTGTCTCAAAAATGCAAGATTTCAGGTATGTTGCCCTTTCTTAAATTAGGTCCCTAAAAATACATGTAACGTTTTTGTCCTATGAAGAAAGGTTGGGGACATAGGACTAACAACACTGGAGGGTAGAAATTGAGGAGAATATAACGACATACAAAATTGCAAGGAATCGACAAGGTAGATAGTGACAGGATGTTTCCAGAGGGGGAAAAAACAAGGGGGCCCTAAGCTGAAAACCAGATGATCAAAGGGGTGTTAGGAAACATTTCTTCAGCCAAAAGTAGTCAGGAAGTGAAATAGTCGGGACATTGTGGAGGCGGGGAAACCCAAGTTTTAAGATAAGGATGATAAAGCTTGGAGCAGGGGGAGCAGAGACAGTAGCGGGAAGCGAAGAAGCGGTGCCAGGAGCTGAGCACCCTGCAACCAAAATGGTGGGTACAATTAGGTGAGTACACTCATCTGAGTTTTTTTTTATTTTATCTTAATAGTTCTTTTTCTTTTTACTTTTCCTTTAACCATGGGGGAAATGGAATAAGAATCTTTCCTCCCAAAGCCATGGTGTAAAAATCAACTAAAATGCCGGGAACAATGGGCTGGGCCCCCTTTTCCCCTTTAACGTACTAAAAAAAAAAAGAAAACCGTCAAAGTGGGATGTTTGAATGTGCATGGTTGTTGTGCGAATGATAAGAAAAGATGATTATAGTTATGAATGGGAAAAAGCTTTTCCTCCTTAATGAAACAAAGCAAGGGGGGAATAGTTTCAGTGGGGAGAAAAAAATGGGATTTGGTCAGGTTTCAAACAGAGTTAGGGCTGAATGAGTACAATAATGTTAAAAAGTTAGTCAGGAAAAAAGGGTAAGTGGACCCCAGTAAAAACACCCGAAATCACAATTAGTAAATATAATATTGTAAGTGTTTTGTAAGTGTATTTTGGGGTCTGAAATGGACTAACCTACTTAATTATTTCTTAAATAAATTTTCGGAATGGCATTGAATTTGGGAATAATTTTTGTTGTTTAGGGTCCACTGATAAAACAAAAAGGGAATGGGTTAAAAAAAGGGGTTGGGATGTAAAAAGGGGCTATAGTAAGGTTTATGCACCTGGAGAAAAAAGGTAAAAAAAGAGAGAGATTTTGGGAAATGTTGAGGAGTGCATGGGGATTTTTGAACCAATTGAAATTTTGTTTTGGGGATCTCAATGCAAAGGGGAAAAAAAATGTTGTGGGGGAAATAGTAGGAAATTTTGGGGTGTGGGGGAAAAGAAAATGGGACCCAATTGGCTTTTAAAAAAGAGGTCTGGTAATAAAAAACAGTGGTACCTCATTACAATTTTTTCATTCAGAATGCCCCAATCCCAACCCCCGAATTTACCCCAATAAGGGAATGATGTAAAAGACTAGCCCTTTTAGCCCCAAAATTACCACAAAAGCTTTTAAAATAAATTTTCATAAAAGGGGTTTTTTGGGGGACCACGAATCAGTACCACTGTACATATTTTTATAAAAAAGAAGATATAAAAATATAAAATTGATATACCCGAATGAAGGTAGTTTGTTAGATTATGTTTTGGGGAAAAAAGGTTGGGGGTAGGCTTCAGGATGAATGTTTATAGGGGGGAACGATATTGGGATCATTATTTAGTTGTGTCAGTTATTGTAATGGTGATGGGACATAAGGAAAATGGAAACAGGTAAGAGAAGGAAAGTGTATAAACTAAGGGGGGAAAAGTTGGGGTGAGAAAGCAATTTTTGGAAAAAGGTGGGAAAATAAGATGAATAGTGGGTGGTTGAAGGGGTTGGGATTTTTTGGCAGTAGAATGGGGGGCAGAATTTTGTGGGAAGGAGATTGGGTGGGGGGAAAAGGGAGCGTTGGGGGAATGTGAAGAAAGGGTGTGATAAAAGAAAAAGGTAGTTATAGAGTTTTTTAAAAAAATGTTTTAAGAAGAGAGGTACAGTGGCCCCTCGGGCCAAAATGCCCAGAATGCTGCCAAGTGCTCAAATTTTCTTCCTTAGAAATAATGTCAGTAGGTTTGTCTATTTCAGACCCCAAAAAAACATTCAACACACTTTCGAAAATACACTTACATAAATGTTCATTTAATACCAAAACCAACCCTTATATGGAAAGTAAAAAAAAGGAAAGGTGAGGATGCAAAAAAGGGGGCAGATGAAAGAGTGGGAGAGGCACTGTCAAGAAATTTAGCAGAAAATATGAAATATTTTAAAATAGATAAACAAATTAAAAAGCCAAAAGGCAATTAAGTGTTAAAAATAGATTAGGGAATTAGTAGATGGGGGGTTGGATATTGGGTAGATGGGGGAATATTTTGAGGGAAATTTTAAATGTCGATGAAGGGAGGTAATTTCATGAACTGGTCAGGAGGTATAAATCTTTATGAGGAAGAGCAGGGGTTTAGGGGGGGAGGTGTGAGGAATTTGAATGAAAAGGGGGAAAGCAGCTGGAACTGACAGGGCATGACAGAAATGTTAAAAGCAGGGAAGTTGTGTTGGAGGGTTGGGTTTTTTTTTGTTTAATAAAAAAAGGGGAAGGTACCAAAGGGTTGGCAGAGGCATGTTTGTTCCTTTTATAAAGGGAAGGTTGACAAAAGAGATTGAAAAAATTGTAGGGAATAAGTTTACGAAAACCCAGGAAAGTGTACTGTGGGTTATTATTAAAAGAATTAGGGGAAGAAGGGGGAAGATTCAGAGAGCAAGGAGGTTTTTAGAGTGGGTAGGGGATGTGTAGATCAAGTGTTTACATTGAAGCTGTATTTGAACAGTATTTAGATAAAGGTGGGGAAAGTTTTCATTGCATTTATGGTTTTAAAAAAAAGGCGATGATAAGGGGAAAGGAGAGCAATGTGGGTGTTCAAGTGTATGGAATAGGTATTTTACTGAACCTGTAAAGATTTTTTAGAGGATAGTGAGACTGGTTAGGGTGGGGGAGAGGGGAGATTACTCAGGAAAAAGTAGGTTTTAAAAATTGTGATGTCCCCTGGTTTTTAACATTTTATAGATGAGGTTGAAAAAGAAACAGTGGTCCCGATTTAATGGCCCCCAAAACACCCCCTTTTATGTAAGTTTTTTTTTTTAAATGTTTTTGTAAGTGAAATTTTTGGGGGGTCTAAAGGGATATCATTTTACATCATTTCAAGGAGAAAAATTTTTTGGTAAGGCTTTTAAAGCATTTAAAGAAAATTCAAAAATTTAAAACCCCAATTAGGGGGGGGGGAGAGGGGGGAAAAATTAGGGGGAATAAAAGTTAAAATGGGATTGCCAGTTTTTTTGGGTGTGTCTTTCTTATAGGAGATTCAAAAAAGTTGAAAAGGTTGTGACTTTTTGGGGAGGGTGAAAGGAATGTTGAAAGGCAAAGATAAAAATAAGGTGATAGAGATCAAACGTTTTGGAAAAAAAAATTTTTTTATATCACTTTGGGAGAGAGGGAGTATGGAAAAAGGAATTTTTTTCAGATTTTTGGGGAGTTGATTTTTAGATAGGGTATATGAAGGATAGGTTAACCATAAATTGATGAAGGAAAGCGGGTGAGTGGTGCATTGAGGCGGGGGACAAAAACTTTTCTATGGGGCAAAAAAGGGGGAAAGTATGAAAATATAGTGGTACCAACCTTATATGGGTGTGAAGCTTTTTTTAAATTTCAGCAAAGGAGGCTGGACAGTGGAGATGTCCTGTCTGGGGGAATGTGGGGAAAAAATTATGCAGAGAATTCGAGTGTAGAAATTAGGAGGGGTGGGGGTTTCAAAAATATTATGAACTGAAGGGGGGTTGTTAAGGGGTTTTTCATTTATAGAGAATGGATGAAAGTAGAATGACTTTGGGGGTATAAATCTGTAGGAGAAGGAAGGAGGGGGATTGGTGCCCCCGAAATGGAGGGAGGGGGAAAAGGGGGGTTTTTTAGGGGCTTGGGCTTCCAGCAAGCTTGTGGCTGGGAGATGGAGGGAAAGGGTGAATGGTTTTTGGGGCCTGCTAGCTGTTGGGGGGAGCAGTGTAATATTTATGAAGGGATTTTGGGGAAGCCGGTTATTAATTTAGCCGACTTGAGTCCTAAAAGGGGCATGCCTGCATTTTAAAAGGGGGGCTGGGGTAGTGACAGTTTGGAGGGACTAATTTAAACTGTAGTATCTGATGCCCTGCAAAAAGTGATTATGTATGAGTGAGGGGAAAATGTTGAAGATTATAAAAATTTTCTTTTTTGGGGGTTTTCATTTTTTGGGTCACCCTGCCTCGGGGGGAGCGGGCCCACTTGTTGAAAAAAAATTTTGTAAAGGGAAAAAATATGCAAATCATTAAAATTTAGTTTGAGTGTTTCAAAAAAAGAAGATATTTTATATGTACTAGCACATTTTAACCCTAAAAAAAGCTGAAATGGAAAATCTAAATATGAAGTAAATAATTAAAACTGGGTGCAAAAATGAAGAAAGGGGGAAATGGGATAGCATCTTGGGTTTTAACCCCCTTTACTGTCGGACCCCCCAATCCTAAATTGTTGTCGAAAATTTAAAAAAAAAAAAAATTTATGAAACATAGAAATCTTTTCCCGTGCAAAAAAATAAAAAAATTTGATGGAAAATTAAATCCCCCCATGAAGTTGCATCTCAGTGAATTTACGATCAGCATTTCACCCACTTTGAGCCCCTTTTTTCAGCCATTTCCTTTTTCCCATTGACCAAACTCATAGCTTTTTTTTGGAACTCCATTTGTTCTATCGACTAGACAAAAACCCCCTTTTCCCATTAAATCCCCAGAAATTTTCCAAAAAATTTGGCCAATTTCAAAATTTAAAAGATCCCAATTTCAAAATAGGTCCAGAATGAACAATGCAGACATTTCGGGCACTAAAATAACATTTTCTTTTTTTCTCAGTCACGCCCAGGCCCCCTTATTCTCGCATTTTTTTTGAATTTTTATTCACACAAAAATAAAAATAATGTTATGAAGACTACTGTTATTGAAAAAAATTGTATAAATAATATAAACCCCTTTCGTGACTGATATTAGAATGGCTATTTAAAACACTGATTGACAATGACGCTTTTGTTTTTTTCTGAAACCCAGAAATAAAACTTTTCCGTATTTGAGCTAAATTTTCAAGGTATTTTCATTGAAAAAATAAATAAAAACATCCTATTTTTTGTAATGTCTTCCCAGAACTGAGACCAAAAAAACGAGAATATAAGCGAAATACTATGAAAATACCCTCAAAGTCGGTGTTTTAACCCAAAAAACACAGTCATTTTTTTTTTTCTCATTATGGACTGCATGCTGCGGGTTTTTTTTATACTGTACACTGATCACACAGACCCATTCTTCACATGGGGGCCTACCAGCTTTCCCCCTCTTGTTTTAAGTGCTAGAATTTTAGTTTAAAAAGAAAAAAACATTGCATCGAAAATATATATAAAACCAACAGTAAAAGGGGTTTAAAAAGTATGTTCAGAAGATTTCACTACAAAAAGATAAATTCAAACAGATGGAAGACAGCACATATTGTATCAGTGTTTAAAAAAGGTGAAGGAAGTGTTGAAAAATTACGGGAAAAACCATTGGGAAAAAAAGTTGATTAAACTCTTTTAAAAAAAACTCCCAAAAAAGCAGAAAATTTTGGGTTTTGTTTGAAAACATTTATATATAAAATATTTTTTTATATACTAAAATACACATAATTGCAAAAGTAAGATTATGAGGGAACAATAATTTTTGGGGAAACCGATCCCATGGCATGAGGTGAGCATGTGCTAGGATTCAACCTCTGTCTGCAAAGATAAAATTTACATATGTAGAACCCATATTACAAATCTTTATTTGCATTAAGATTTTCACTAACTATCATATAACCCATTTAGACTATTACCCGGGATGATAGTAATCTCAATTGCTTCAGTTTAATGTTTTAAAAGGCATTAAAATGACTTTTTAAAAAATTAAAGAATTTATTAACAAGGCTTAACATAAAATTTTTATATAAAATATTTATGATTTCAAAAATATTCTAAAGTCTTTCCCCATTTCAATAGAATTGACATTATATAATATTATTTATGAAGTCATTTATTTTTTAATTTATTATAATCCCTGTTCATGTTAATCTAGTATATTTAACTACCTATAGTGACAAATTTAGCAAAAAATTTAGGTTAAGTTTGTTAAATAATAATATAAAATTTTAAAAAAATCTAATACTATTGATAAAAATAACAGGGTTTTTAAGGGAAAATTTTAAAAATTTTATTTTTACTGGTACATTGATATAGTAAAATTTTTATGCAGATGAACACCTTTCAAACCGTAAAACTGTATGTAAAAAAACCCGTAGATTGTGACAAAATCAAAATTTTAGAAATTTTTTCCATGTTTTGCATTTTTGTTTAAATTTTTTGCAAAAAAAATTTAAGTTGAAACTGTTTGAAGTTTTTACATGTTTTGAAATTTTTTTGTAGCATATAGAAAAAAAATTTTTTCACTCTATTTATTTGTATTGTTAAAACTAAGTTTTACTAATGTTGATTGTATTCCTAGCTCATGGTACAGTACAGAGAACGAATTCAGGTGCTTAGATGGGCTTGCATAGAAAAAAATGTGGGGGGTGACAGTGTTCCTGACTGCGGGATCTTTCCCACCAAACTAATTGTAGTATGTTTCCCAATGCCACATTCATTTTTATGTTTCTGTGTTAAAAATGAAGAAAATACAGTAAACTCTTATATAACGAATGTTTAAAAATTTTGGGCAAAAACCCCTGGTTAAATTTTTTTAATATTAACCCTTTTTTTTTAATGTTTTTTTTTTTCAAAAACGTTTTTTGTGAATCCAGGAAAAAGGGATATAGTAAGATTTAGTACTTTTAATTTTTTTTATTTTTGTTATAGTGAACACTTGGACAAAACCCCCCCTTTGATTTTTTTTTTTTCCCAGGTAATCTACACATATTGCCATGTATGATAATTTATGTAACTGTATTTATGTTATAATAAACTTATTATATTGAATTTACTGTACTGTATTATTATTTAAAAATTATTTTGTAGATACCCGGTGTGAGACAGATTGGAATGGTGGTCCAAAGACCCCTCATTAGGTGGACAAAGTTTTTCCCTATTAATCTCAAAAAAAAGAATAAGCATTTTATTTCTTTTTAAAAAAAATATTGATATATGAAATCTATTAAACCTTTAACCCCTTAAAGGTCCACACATATATATACGTTTGTATACTGCCCCCAAAAGTATATTTACGTTTTATTTTTTCCCGCCTCCAAATTTGGCACGATTGACCTGATCCTGGTCAGCAGAGAATGGGTCTTGCCCTTAAGTCCTGATTAAAAAAAACTTTTACCTTAGCGTTGTGGAAGCCCAGTTCAATTAAGCGCCAGCTAAGCAAACCCCGGCAAACACATGGGATTACTGATGTCATGTAGTATTCCTCCCATTTTAAGTGGAAAGTGATGTTGACCCCGGTTTTGTGGCTCTGAGGGGGATATGGCCATAAGTGGTGGGGAAAAATCAAAATTTTTCCCATGTGCAACAGTAAATCCTTAGAATGTCTTTTCCCCCTGCCGTTATCTGTCTCTGCTATCTCTTTTCTGACTCTGTCTATCTCTATCTGACTCTGTCTTTCTGTCTCAATAAAAATACAATTATACATAGGGAAATTTTAGATAACCCCAAAAAAGAAAATCTTGTGATATAATTTTAAAAAAGCTGGCAAATCGTATTTCACTTAGGGAAAAGACGTGTTGGTTAGGATGGGTCCTCTAGACAGATAGGCAAGGAAGACAGAAGACAGAGAGCTTGACAGATAAAGAGCTTGAAGACAGAGAGCTTGAAATAGATAGAGAGCTTGACAGATAACAAACTTGAGAGACAGAGAGCGGAGACGAGGGACAGACAAAAGCTTGACAGACAAAGAGGTTTTAAGACAGACAGAGGCTTGACAGAAAAGAACGATAGATAGAACTTGGACAGACAAAAGCTTGAAGATAGAAAGCTTGCAGACAGGTAGAAAAGGTTGAAGACAGACAGATAGACAGAGAGTTTGAAAGACACAGATAGACAGAGTTTGACAGACAGATATGGTTGTGTAACAGTGAAAACAGGGGGGCCAAATGCCCTTTCCCTTTCACTGTACCCTCGCCTACGCTCATCAAATGTCACCAATTATCTTATCTTATCTTATCACGTCAGCAGTGGACTGACTTGTTTTAATATGCTTTAAGGAACTTTTTTTTTATTCCTATTATTATTTTCATTATTTTATTATTATTCCCATTATTATTATTATTATTATTATTATTATTATTATTATTATTATTATTATTATTATCATTATATACTCCCACGTTCCCAAAAAATTGCTGGGAAACCCATAAATACTTTGTATTTTTCCCAGACATTAGTAAATGACCAAAGCAGGTGTAAATATCCACCTGTCAGTGGTTTTTGGGCAATTTTAGTACAATTTCAGTACCTAAATTAGTCTTAGAACAAAGAACTACTATAAATTGTAATTATCAGAACATAAAAATAAAATAAAATAATATAAAAAAGAGAAAAAAAAGGGATATCGGCAACATTCTGCAAGTGGCAGACCTATGTTGCTGTAAAGGGGGCATTCAGTGCTAACCCCGGGGCTCATATATCAGTAAGTACTGAGCCTAAATTTTTTTTTTTTTGCTATTAATTAGAAAAATGTGCTCTTTATCTCATAAAAAATTTTTTTTTTTTTAAAAAATTCGGGGACTGGGGTAGTAAATGTTTTACAGTAGAAGAAGCCAAAATT